>WNWK01011749.1:0-63027 GCA_009830355.1 Cherax destructor | reverse complement strand
TTACAAGACAAGACATCACCCGGAGAATGTGCTGTGACCCAAGCAGCATCCCCCACGTGACCCAACATCTGTCCTGGGGCCCTGGAGGAGAGATCCTGAAGTACCGCGGATATCTCTCTCCATCCAGACCCATTACAGTAAGACCAGGCTTTCTTTCTCTCAGTATCTGGCCAGTTTTCTGGGGGAAACGTTAGTGAGTTATCTGTGGATCTTAAGCAGACGGACGCATTTCTAATGGTATGTACCAGCGTCGTCTCTTAAGTTCAAGTCTGGAAGCTAGTGTTGCTTACTGCATATTGCTTAAGGGATATCCTTATAACCCAGGGAACTCTGAGGTGCAGGCAAGACACTAATTACTCCTTCATTTGCAGACAAAGGTTCTCCACTGCACATGGTGTTAGGAGGGGGTTATAGATAAGGAAGACCAGGACACACATAGCCACTATTTCAAGTAAGTAAACCCCCCTTCCAGTATTGTGTAGGCAGTGTGGGATTCCCCTTACTGCAATTAGCTAGAAATTTGTACCATAGCCACTTGTAAGTCTGAGAGAGGTCCGGTTTGGCGGCCGGAATCTCCAAATTTGGCAGGCCATCCCATCACCTCAAATCCTGGGTGTAGGCTGCGTTTCCACTCTGCCCACTCCCCTCTTTGCCGCCTCCCTGCCCAGCTTCTTCCCACTGGTACGATGGTTCCCTATTCATACCCCCATGTACCAGCGGTACATTAAGGATATCTGTTCATATTGGAAAGTTTATCAATTACAACTTTCGGAAAATACCAATATTTTCCACATTACCCTTAATTCTATTTATGTCCCTCCATGCCCAGCTAAGTGGGGTGTGAGCATTGAGACCATTGACAAATTTTTCTCAGTCAGTTTGCCGCAGCACTGTCATACACTCTCTGGCAGCAGTAAGGGCAGTTTGAAAGAGTCTCAGCATTCCAGGGGTACAATGTTTTCTATAGGCTAGGCCTAGTCTGCGAGCAGTACGTTTCAGTGTTCGAAGTTTAGGATCATTGTAATAAGTATGGTTATTATAGGTGTGATTATGGAAGATGGTTGGGTTAAGAGGAGGTGAGGAGGTGTTGATTCACCGGGAAATCTCCCGGCCCGGGTCTTTACCAGATGGCGACCCGGCTCCGGCTCCCTGGCGTGGGAGTAGCAGAGACCGAAGTCTTCCATGGGAGGGGGTACCCCTCAGCGGTGGGACCAACTGGTCCCAGGCCTAGCCATATTCGCCCACAAGCACGAGGCAGGTAGGTAGATAGTTGCTAGGCCACTCTGGTCTGCCACCTTCCCCGCCCAAAGGAGGCTGACGGGAAGGACAGGCTTGCGAGCCGCAGATGGTAGCAAGCTCCAGCCTTGGCACCTACCCTTCCCTAGAAGGGCTGGGCATGGTGATCGACCTGGGTTAAGAGTTCCAGGAGGTTTTTAAGACGGCTCTAAGTAGTTCTGAATACTGCTCACAAGGTCATTGTTAAAGGTCTCAACAGAGGAACACTCATAGGAATTATACCAGTCAGTCACATGTGCAACAAAGTCCTCATGTTGATCAGGGGGAACATTAAAACGTTTCCATTTGAATATTCCACCAGGAAGGATAGTATTACCTATATCTAGTGAGGTTGGCCTTGGGAAATGGTCTGATGATATATCTGATACAATGGTAGACTCACAGCTGGCAGAAGTAATGTTGAAGCCAAGACACAGATCAATAATGCCTCCATAGATATGTGTGGGTTCAAAGTCACCTACAATTTGCACATTATCATGACTATTTAACAGTGACAACAGTTGGTTACAATTACGATTACCAAACTGAGTTTCCAATGCTTTTGTGTCTTGCATTATAATCTCCAGTGATAAGAGTAAGCTCAGACTGAGCACAAGTTGCGAGCAGACACTAGTCTTGAGATGTAATAATATTGGTAGAATTACTTAACATAGTCTTCAGATACTCCCGAGAATGGGAACCATCGCCGGGCCACCACTTGAAAAAAAGGTTGGGCTGGGAGAGTACTGGTGAACCAAGAAAAAGAAGAATATCAAGGTATTGATTTTATTTCTTTTGATATTAAAATATTTTTAATTATACTTATAACCCATTGTTATAAAAACAAGGGTTTCTAAAAAGTATTTATTAATCTGTTTTTTATGTATTAAATCAAAAATAATTCGAATTTGAAAAATAAAATTCTATAGATAATAATACTTCAAAAATTTTATGCAATGCTTTTTTAAACTTAAAATAATTTTAAATTAATTTTAAAAATTTATTTGCTAAATAGTTTTCACTTATAAAGCTTATAAGGAATTTTAAAAAAACTCTTACGTTTTAATTTTGAGCAATGATATAGTTTAATTAATATATTAAAATTGTTATAGTTACCCATTACAAAATATGTTTCTGTGTTCTGTTTACTATTTTTGTTTTTATTACAAAATAATCATGTAATTTACATCTTTTACAATGATTTCGTATAATAAATTATATATTAGTAACACAATAGAGTCAAACAAAATGACTCATTACCTCTGTAAGTTTGTTAGAAATTATGTGGCGGTTTTTTTCACGAGAACTCAAGATGACACAACATATGTCTTCTCTCACCCAAATCCAGTCATACTGGCCAACACTGTTAATGCCGAATTACAGAAACTATCAACATGGATGACGACTAACAAGCTTACTCTCAATACTGACAAGACCTACTTCATACAGTTTGGAAGCAAAGCCACAAATGTTCCACTTAACATAATAATAATAATATCTTTATTTACTACAAGTACATACATGTACATGGTACACAGGCCTAGTTGACATCAGTGACATACTACTATATAGAAAGTCCCTTGTTATGCTGAACATTTCGGGCAGATTAGGTCAGTGTCTTAGAACCCCATTTTACTGATGGGGAACATAGACAACAGGTGTAAAGAAACACACCCAATGTTTCTCCCCTGGCTGGGAATCGAACCCAGGCCCTCGCCGTGTGAAGCGAGAGCTTTAGCCACCAGACCACCAGAGCCCCTATGGTACACCCATCACAAGACTCACAGAGGGAAAATTCCTAAGAATCCACCTTGACAGTAGCCTTAAATTCCAAACACACATACAACAAATTTCCAAGAAAATCTCAAAGACGGTAGGCATATTATCAAAGATACGCTATTATGTGCCACAATCAGCTCTCCTTGCACTATATCATTCACTTATCTACCCTTATCTCACCTATGGAATCTGTGCATGGGGATCAACAACACTAAATCACCTTAGACCACTCATAACACAACAAAAGGCTGCAGTCAGAATGATAACAAATTCCCACTCTAGACAGCATACTCCACCAATATTCAAAAGTCTAAAACTACTCACCGTAAAGAACATTCATACTTATTCTTGTGCCTACTACATATATAAAAATTTACACTCTAATATAAACCCTCCGCTCAAAATTCTCCACACCAACTTTAATAGGACCCATGACCACAACACAAGACACAGATCCCTTTTTGATATACCCCGTGTTCATATCAACCTATGTAAAAATTCTATGCACATAAAGGGCCCCAGAATCTGGAATTCATTACCAGTATATATTAAGATAATCTTGTCTGAAAATCAATTTAAGACTCAACTCAAAAACCACCTACTCACCCAAAACTAAATGATCATACTATAAACTACTTTGAAAAATGCTCATTATTACTTTCCTATACGATAATCTTAATTTTTAATAATATGTTACTATTATGTTACCCCCTACTCACCCAAAACTAAATACTCATATTTTAAGTTAATGCCAAAAATGCTCAATGTTATTTTCTTTAAGATAATCTCGATTCCATATTACCATTCGAGAATCTAAACACCTGTAACAATCTAATATCATCATTTAATAATTTTAACAGTAAAATTTCATCATATTGTAATTTGAAAATCTTTAAGTTACTAGATTAAGCTGCTCCTAATGCCATGGCATGCCAGTGGCTCTCCTTGCACTCAATTTACATTGTAACTACCAATACCTATGTAATCTGCAATGAAATAAAATTTACTTTACTTTATTTTACTGATAGCTGAAGCTCCTGCTTCACACCAGTCGACTAACACTCAGGTACCCATTTTAAACTGATAGGTGAACAGGGACAACAGGTGTCTTATGGAAACACGTCCCTAATGTTTTCCAGAGGTACCGGAGTAGATTCGAACCCCTGACCTCAGTGTGTGAGCTGAGTGCGCTAGAGATCCTTTTGATTCGCCGGTACTCTCCCGGCCAGGACCTTTACCAAATGTTGGCCCGGCCTTGGCTCCCTTTCTCGGGAGTATCTCAGACTAATGTCTGCCATGGGAGGAGGTTCAAGTACCTTCTTATCGTTGGGACCAACTGTCCCCAGGTATAGCCACATTTCCCGCCCTCACGGGGCTCGTAGGGAGAAGCTAAGTCTCTCTCTGGTCTGCCAGGTTCCCAGCCCCAGGGGAGCTAATTGGAATGGCAGTCTTGTGAGCTGCAGGTGGTAGCAAGCTCTGGCTCTGGCACCTACCCTGCCCTAAAAGGGCTGAGCGTGGTGTCTTCTTCCTCCCCGCTAGCGATCGAGCTAAGGGACACTAGGTTCTAGTACTGATGTCGATGGTTGTACTGGAGTGTGCACATAATCTGAAATGGATTTCTGGGCTTTTTTACTCTGCAGTACATTATACAGCTGACAGTAAGGTATCAGCTGCAATAGACAATGATTCAGAATACTGCTTTTAGATTTGTCAGGGTCCTCCTCAGTTAAGTTAGTAAGTCTCTCAAAACAGTCAAGTCAGTCAGTCAGTCAATTCAGCCAGTCAAGTCAGTCAGTCAAGTCATCCAGTCAAGTCAGTCAGTTATTCATCACACAAACTCATATATATTTACCTCATTCTTTATAATTGTACAAACTGATGCTTCATTAAGGCCTCAGGTTATCTCTTGTCTAATATCTCTATATTCTTCGTTAACTCTTAAGACTTAAACTCTTATCTTGCCACTTTCAGCAACACTGGTATGCCTACTGGGTGCCATGATTGCTTGGCAGATACAAGATATGGCAATTAAAATATCAAAACACTATTCACAAACACAGCTAGTTCCTAACACAATGGAAATGGACACCTATGATAGGGGTGGCTGGAGTTTTGGGAGGGGGGATTGTCTGGGGTGGACGCGCTCCATATTTTTTTCTTCCCACAAACTAACTGAACCGTGATAAGTTAATTTTACGAAGTGTTATACAAAAATATGCAGCAATTCTTCAATAGTGTTATAACCAAAACGTGTCACACAAAACCGTGTTAAAGACCATACTCCGCAGGTTGTAACTTTATTTATTTCTCATTTTAGCCTTGTTTTGGCGAGGGTCATCTGACAAGGGCTAGAGGTCCTCCAAGTTACTAATAAGTAAGGAGGAGGAGGTGTTGATTCACCGGGAATTCTCCCGGCCCGGGTCTTTACCAGATGGCGACCCGGCTCCGGCTCCCTGGCATGGGAGTGTCAGAGACCTATGTCTCCCATGGGAGGGGATACCCCTCATCTATGGGACCAACTGGTCCCAGGCCTAGCCCCATTCCCCACCAGCACGAGGCATGGAGGTAGATAGATGCTAGGCCTCTCTGGTCTGCCGCCTTCCCTAACGGGAAGGGCAGGCTTAAGAGCTGCATATGGTAGCAAGCTCCACCCTTGGCACCTACCCAGCCCTAGAAGGGCAGGGCATGGTGATCGACCTAGTAAGTAAGTTTATTCAGGTATACACAAATACAGTTACATAGATTATCATAAACAGCAGCATATGTGTAGGAACCTAGGGTAACCCAAAAACGTGAGAAAGAGTGATTACTTCCTTGTGATAAATATTTATATATAAAAGTTAAAAACAAGTATATATCTTAACTATGTAAAAACAGTTACAATAAAAGAAGATATACTAGGGGATAGGTAAAATTTCACTTTCCTCCCATTCTGCAGCCTTATTTTGACGAATATTTTGGTTCTCTTCTTGAACTGGCTCATGTTATGACAGGGTTTGACATGTGCAGGCAGTCTATTCTACTCTTTTATTGTAGTACAGAAAAAAGTCTTGGAAGCCTGACCACTGACATTTGCTTTCTTTACAACATTGTTGCCTTTTAGTTCCCCTGACATGCTTCGGTCAAAGGGGTTTCCTGTTTTTTTTTTTTTAACACATCGGCCGTTTCCCACCAAGGCAGTGTGGCCCGAGAAAAGAAAAACTTTCATCATCATTCACTCCATCACTCTCTTGCCAGAGGCATGATTACACTACAGTTATAAAACTGCAACATTTAACATTCCTCCTTCAGAGTGCAGGCACTGTACTTCCAATCTCCAGGACTCAAGTAAGGCCGGATTCCCTGAATCCCTTCATAAATGTTACTTTGCTTTCACTCCAACAGCACATCAAGTATAAAAAACCATTTGTCTCCATTCACTCCTATCAAATATGCTCATGCATGCTTGCTGGAAGTCCAAGCCCCTCGCACACAAAACCTCCTGTACCCCCTCCCTCCAACCTTTCCTAGGCCGACCCCTACCCCGCTGTCCCTCCACTACAGATTTATACACTCTCTAAGTCATTGTACTTTGTTCCATCCTCTCTACATGTCCAAACCACCTCAACAACCCCTCCTCAGCCCTCTAAATAATAGTCTTGGTAATCCCGCACCTCCCCCTAATTTCCACACTACGAATTCGCTGCATTATATTCACACCACACATTGACCTCAGACATGACATCTCCATTGCCTCCAGCCTTCTCCTTGTTGCAACATTAACCACCCATGCTTCGCACCCATGTAAGAGTGTTGGTATAACTATACTCTCATACATTCCCCTCTTTGCTTCCACGGACAAAGTTCCTTGTCTCCACAGACTTCTAAGTGCACCACATACTGGCTGTCCCCAACAACAACAATGTTTTTACATTCCTTGGTGTCGTATTCGTTGACGCTCCCAAAGTCGACTCACATTCATCAGGTAGCACGGAGAATCGGTTCAATGTTTCCACAACAGTTTCCTGGATTTTCGTTGATTCTACCTCTACATCCGTCCTCTTGATCCTTAACTTTCTCCCATGCATTCCAACCACTGTCCAGGTTCCTTTCTTGACTTGAGGATTCTCAACAAGAGGATTACTACGAATCCTCTTGTTTTCCTCAGTCAGTCCTGTATCCTCAAGCTTAGCTACCCTCAGTTCTTCCTTTAGCTGCTGGTAGAGTAGCTCAAGGAGGCATCTTGTTCAGATTCACAGAGCACAAAAACACGTCTTCACTGAGTTAAGTCAGGTCACCACTGACTTAATGTGTATTGATCACTTATCTGTTATTGTTTTGCAGTGATTTGCAGTAGCCGAATACATAAAACCTTGGACCACCATAAAGGAGAATGGCAGGTTGAGCGGAGTTGGAGGTATCAGAATTCCCTATTGTGTGTTTTGGGGGTAGTCACATCAGGTGCCATGCCTAGGTAAGGTATGCTCCGTTTTTTTTTAGGTGTTGGCTGGTATGCCTCACCTGTGTTTTATGTTGGTATAGGGGCTGTTGGACCTAAGGTTTAGGGTGAATGTGGGGCTGGCAGTGATTCCCCCCACTTTTTGGGTCATGTCACATGATCCGAGGTGTTTTGCTTCTCCAGGACTTTTTTTTTAATTTTTTTTTTGATCACCACTGGGGGGACTCCAGGGTCCTTGGAATGACATGTAGGTGCCGGCCTGGTAGGTCCACCTTTTTTTGAGGGGTCTTTGGTGATAACTCCAGTGTTTTATGGCCACAGTCCTGCCAGCAAAATTTATGTGACCATTCTCCCGGTTTTTTTGGGCCTGATATTTTCCTCTCCCTTGCTCTCCTGATTCTCGCAGAGGTGTGTCATGGGGAATCAGTTTTGTTTACTAAAGATTGCTGTGAGATGGGGGTGGTTATGTGACCTTTCTTTCTATGTAAAATTTAATAAATAATTTTTTTTTATCTTTCTTTTCACTACTCTTGGATAGTGTTCCTGTTTCAAAGTTTTTGTGGTTATACGTATTTTTAATCTATCTTACAACATTACTGACACGTATCGAGATAGATGGGAAATCAATAGTTGTGATACTTAGCACTTCTCAGTTTAGTATGTACAAAGTTCACTCTTTAAGTTATAAGGTTGCTTGTTGTAATTTAAGTAAAACGCATCAATGCCAGTGTGTGGCCAACGCTGTGTTGTGTTGGTGCCTTTTCCTAATATAGTTTTGTCAGAGCGTGACTGTGGGCTCGTTTGGCATAGAACTTGATCACTTTTATGTTAGGTGAGTTTCACATGTCCGCAGTCTAGTAGCCTCAGCTGTTAATTATTATGACATATGAGCAGTGCCAAAAAGTCCATGATTGTCTGGCAGTAATTCTCAAGTTTTAATGTTTACTTTCATTCTTTTTTTCCCCTTTTGCCTAGTGGTGTCCGTGTGGATCCCACTAGCAGAGTGAGACCTATGGTCTAGGGGTGTGGGTGTTATGCAGGATTCTGCATGACATGAAAATAGACGTAAATATATAGATAGTGGAGAAGTGTGCCATAAATTTCATGAACTAGGAGAAGAACTTAATAATAATGTATGACTTTTCTATAAATGTCAACCATAATTTAAAAATATGCTATGCACCTTGTGGGTACTGTAAGTTAGTGTAACGGTGAAACAGTAAGAAAATCCAGCTAGGGATTTATTTTCCAACTGTGTGTTGGTTAGCGGGGCAGTGTCACTTTGGAGAAGTCACGTGAGCGTGGCATGGGTGAAGAGGGTGTCCAGCCCCAGCCTAGCTAAGTTAAGTTTTGTAATGTAGTACTCCTTTTGTTTAACCAAATCAAGCCATAGGCACTTTTATTGTTTACCAGTTCACTCTGCTGGGCCCTGACATGGTCGGGGCTTGGAAGGAAGAGTGTGAACTGAGGAAATAGGAGGAGATGTCTCTGGTGGAGAGTCAGCTGCACCGACCCCATAGGTACATGTGTTTTGTTTTGAGTTGACGCTCCAGCTGCCAACTCTTCCTGTACTGTTATTGGGGGCGTTTAGGCTAAGAGAAATATGAAAGGTGTTCTTGGAGTGTGTATATATTGTTAATCTAAATAAATATATTTTTATTAAGTAGGAATTTTTGTGTGAACCTTCAGATACCCCAACCCATTGGAGAAATAAATAAGGGTTTAGCACTTACTGTTTTAACTGGGATAGCTCAGGGAGGCCTAGTTTTACAGGTGATTTGTGTAACTTTTACACTTTGCCCTTAGACAAGGCATTAGGCCTCAGGGATCCCATTTTCTGCTTAACAACTCTTATCTAAATACTGCTCAGCTATATGTTTCAGTGTAAATAATTGGTCTACACACCCCATACCTTTCCTAAAACCTCCTTGTTCATCTGCTGTCCTACTCTCTGTCTTTTTCTTAATTCTTTTAATAAAAACTCTACCATACACTTTACCAGGTATACTCAACAGACTTATTTCCCTATAATTTTTGCACTCTCTTTTGTCCCCTTTGTCTTTATACAAAGGAACTATGCATGCTCTCTGCCAATCCCTAGGTACTTTACCCTCTTCCATACATTTATTAAATAATAACACCAACCACTCCAAAACTATATCTTCACCTGCTTTTAACATTTCTATCTTTTTCCCATCAATCCCAGCTGCCTTACCCCCTTTCATTTTACCCACTGCCCCATGAACTTTCCCCACACTCACAACCAGCTCTTCCTCACTCCTACAAGATGTTATTCCTCCTTGCTCTATACACGAAATCACAGCTTCTCTATCTTCATCAACATTTAACAATTCCTCAAAATATTCCCTCCATCTTCCTGATACATCGTACTCTCCATTTAATAATTCCTATTTTTAGCTGTCCAATCCATTTGTTCCCTAGGTTTCCTCAACTTATTAATCTCACTCCAAAACTTTTTCTTATTTTCAACAAAATTCGTTGATAACATCTCACCCACTCTCTCATTTGCTCTCTTTTTACACTGCTTCACGACTCTTTTTCTCTATACTCTTCCCTCCTTGCATCACTTTTACTTTGTAAAAACCTCTCATATGCTAACTTTTTCTCCTTTACTACTCTCTTTACATCATCATTCCACCACTCGCTCTTTTTCCCTCCCACACCCACTTTCCTATAACCACAAACTTCTGCTGAACACTCTAACACTACATTTTTAAACCTACCCCATACATCTTCAACCCCGTTGCCTATACTCTCACTAGCCCATCTATCCTCCAATAGTTGTTTAGGCCTTACCTTAACTGCCTCCTCTTTTAGTTTATAAACCTTCACCTCTCTCTTTCTTGTTGCTTCTGTTTTCCTTGTATCCCATCTACCTTTTACTCCCACTGTAGCTACAACTAAAACTGATCTGATATATATGTGGCCCCTCTATAAACATGTACATCTTGAAGTCTACTCAACAGTCTTTTATCTACCAATACGTAGTCCAACAAACTATTGTTATTACGCCCTAAATCATATCTTGTATACTTATTTATCCTCTTTTTCTTAAAATATGTATTGCCTATAACTAAACCCCTTTCTATACAAAGTTCAATTAAAGGGCTCCCATTATCATTTACACCTGGCACCTCAAACTTACCTACCACACCCTCTCTAAATGTTTCTCCTACTTTAGCATTTAGGTCCCCTACCACAGTTTCCCTCTCACTTGGTTCAAAAGTTCCTATACATTCGCTTAACATCTCCCAAAATCTCTCTCTCTTCTCTACACTCCTCTCTTCTCCAGGTGCATACATGCTTATTATGACCCACTTTTTGCATCCGACCCTTATTTTGATCCACATAATCCTTGAATTTATACATTTATATTTCCTCTTCTCCTTCCATAACTGATCTTTCAACATTATTGCTACCCTTTTCTTAGCTCTAACTCTCTCAGATACTCCTTACTTAATCTTATTTATTTCTCCCCACTGAAACTCGCCTACCCCCTTCAGCTTTGCTTCGCTTTAGCCCAGGACATCCAACTTCTTTACATTCATAACATCAGCAATTATCTCCTATCATCTGCACTACATCCATGCACATTCAAGCATCCCAGTTTTATAAAAAAAAAATCTACTCTTTTTTTAGTAAATTGCAACCACACAATAAAGCGAAAAACTAATGTCAAAGACCTGGGAGTGGTCATGCCAGAGGATTTCACCTTCAAGGACCATAACACAGTAGCAATCGCATCTGCCAGAAAAATGACAGATTGGATAATGAGAACCTTGAAAACCAGGGATGCCATGCCCATGATGATACTTTTCAGGTCGCTTGTTCTATCGAGGTTAGAATATTGCTGCACACTCACTGCACCTTTCAAGGCAGGTGAAATTGCTGACCTAGAAAATGTGCAGAGAACTATCACAGCACCCATCACTGTGATAAACCCCCTCAAATACTGGGAACGCTTGAAGTTCCTAAACCTGTACTCCCTAGAACGCAGGCGGGAGAGATACATTTTTATATTCACTTGGAAAATCCTGGAGGGATTAGTACCAAACTTGCACACGAGAGTCACTCCCTACGAAAGCAAAAGACTTGGCAGACGATACAACATCCCCCCAATGAAAAGCAGGGGTGCCACTAGCACGTTGAGAGACAACACAATAAGTGTCAGGGGCCCAAGACTGTTCAACTGCCTTCCAGCATACATAAGGGGGATTACCAATAGACCCCTGGCTGTCTTCAAGCTGGCACTGGACAGGCACCTGTCCAGCTGGGCTGTGGTTCGTATGTCGGACTGCATGCGACCAGCAGTAACAGCCTTGTTGATCAGTCTCTGATCCACCATGAAGCCTGGTCACAGACCGGGCCGCGGGATCATTGAACCCCGGAACTCTCTCCAGGTAAACTCCATGAGAAGGGGTTACTAGCCCATTGCTCACTACATTTTAGTCGCCTCATATGACACACATAGCTTACAGAGGAAAGATTCTTTTCCACTTCCCCATGGACAATAGAAAAAATAAAGAAGAACAAGAGCTATTAAGAAAAAAGAAGAAAAACCTAGATATATGTATATATAGATATATGTATATATATATATGTATATATATATATATATATATATATATATATATATATATATATATATATATATATATATATATATATATATATATATATATCGTGCCGATTAGGTAAAACTTGCGATTTTGGCTTAAATAGCAACGCTCACCTTGCCATATAAGACAAGTGAAAATTTGTGTATGCAATAATTTCGCCAAAATCATTCTGAACATAACGATAAAAATATATTTCATTGTGTTTGTTTATTATTAAATTAATGTTAACGTATCTAAAATATATTTAGTTGGGTTAGGCTAAATTAAATTGCGCTTGTTGTAATAAGGTTAGGTAGGTTTTCAAAGTTTCTCTTGGTACAAAATTATAAATTCTTACATTAACATAAATGAAAAAAAATTATCTTTAAACGTATAAGAGAAAATTTTAGAAAGGACTTAATTTTAGATGAGTTCTTGCTAATTGACCAGTTTTACCTAATCGGCACGACATATATATATATATATATATATATATATATATATATATATATATATATATATATATATAGCATGTGCATGCTGTGTAGTGTGACCTAAGTGTAAGTAGAAGTAGCAAGATATACCTGTTATCCAGCGTGTTTATGAGACAGAAAATGACACCAGCAATCCTACCATCATGTAAAACAGTTACAGAATTCTGTTTCACATTCACTTGGCAGGACGGTAGTACCTTCCTGGGTTGTTGCTGTCTTCTGTAATAATATTTTCTCCCGAGGGGTAATGATAATTTGTCTACGAATCATTTGTTATAGGACTCTAGTTCTAGTGGTAATACATTAGCAATGTCTTGTGGGTCTTTACCTGATACTAGCTGAGTACTTTCATCTGCATACAATTGTAGCTTGCATTTGACACTGATAATGGACCTTGGGGAACCCTACATGCTTTTATGCTTTTGACAGGGGTTCTGATTCTGTGATGTTGATCTTGACAATTTGTTTCATGTTGCTCATGTTGGACTTAAATCATTCTACAGAACTTATGTCGATACCTTGAAGTTGCTAACTTAATGTGAGAAATTACCTGCATAACGTTTACATGGCAATATGTGAAGTATTACATGTAAGTAATTTGCGTGAGGTAAGTGGAACTTAGTCACAGTATGTCACATAACTGTCACTTCTTCGATGCCCACTCCTTCACCACTCACAAAAAAGAATGACCTGACATTAAATTCATAATTAACAAAAACAAAACTAAAGAGATACTCTGGTAAATTAAATTTATGTGGATTGTTATTTTGGTTTGCTTGCTGGGTACACAAAATATAGCTATTAGTTCAATACATTTAATACAATAGTTGTATTAGAAAACAATTTTTTTTATTGGCTTGTTAAATCCGCCATTCTCCATCGTTTTCGTAGATTATCACAGTATATTTTTCATGCTAGAAACTTGAAACTGTGCCAATGAACTTATAAGGTACATCGTTCCAGTGCTTTGACCTAATCTAGAAAAAAATAGTATGCACTGAGACAAAAAAGGATAAAAAGTGTGCAATAACATAGCAGAGCCATACTCCCTGAAGGGAACTATAGGCCTAGTGTACCATGTCCAAAAATAAATTAGAGCAAATTTGTCAGAGGAAAGAAAGTCTCCCTAGTAATAAAGTAACCCCCTTCCTGGTTAAATTGGTCACTTGTGGTGAATAAATTTTTAATTATGAGCTTCAGTAACTTTCGTTATTATTATTGATAATATTGTGATTATTACCATTTATATAAATGATACATTAAAACATTTCCACTCATTTCCTCTCTGCAACGGTAAACATGGTCAGAGTATTCTTGATACATAAACAGATCATCTGTAATTGATTTGTAAATATCATTATTAATGTAAAAGCTGTAAATCAACTAAAGAAATGTATTTGAAGTGTGACCATTCTCGCATGGTGATATTCTTTTATTGGTTGTTCCAATATGTTTTCACTAGAATTTTTGTTTTTCTCTAATGCGTATAGTGTATAAAGTTCATGTTATATGTGTCTGATTGGTTGGTTGGTGTAGATTCGCCGTGACTCTCCTGGCCCACGTCTTTTCCAGATGGTGACCCGGCCTTGGCTCCCTTTCTCGGGAGTGTCGGAGACCTATGTCCAGCAACATTCCCTTCCCTCACGAGGCTCGTAGGGAGAAGTTAGTCCTCTGTGGGTTTCCATCTTCCCCGACCTAGGGAGGCTAATGGGAATGGAAGTCTTGCCAGCAGCAGATGGTAGCAAGCTCCAGATTTGGCACCTACCCTCCTCTAGAAGGGCTGGACATGGTATCTAACCCTGTGTCTGATTATTTTTCTAGTATTAGTATTCATTGTAATAATTATTGTAATAATTTTTGTATTAGTATTCATTGTAATAATTATTGTTAGCAGAAAGTTCCAGATTTCGGGCCCTTTTATGTATAATGATTTTTTGAAAAGATTTAGCCTTACACGGGGAATGTCATAGAGGTTTTTCTGCCTAGTGTTGTGTCTATGAGTCCTATTGCAACTGTCAAGAAAGCGTTTCAGTTCGGAATTTATGGTAGCATTGATTGTTCTGTAATGTTGCACAATAATGCGAGTCAGTGTTTTGTATAGTGAGTAGGTATAAGTCTTTGAAGAGTGTGGGGGAGGGGTGTTGTCCAGCAGTTGAATGTGTGATCATTCCCAATGTGTTATTGATTTTAGGTGGTTTTTCGTTGTGGAACCCCAGGCACAAATAAAATAGCACAGGTGAGGTATGGGTAGATCAGTGAAAGTAGTGGTGTTTGTGGTACATAGTAACGTATTCTTCGGAAGATGCCAACTCTTATGGAAACTTTTTTTGTTATGTGTTGGATATGGGTGTTGAATTTCAGGTTGCTACCACCTGCAGCTCGCAAGACTGCCCTTCTCGTCAGCCTCCCTGGGGCGGGGAAGATAGCAGACCAGAGAGGCTTAGCTTCTCCCTACGAGCCGAGTGTGGGTGGGGAACGTGGATAGGCCTCGGGACAATTAGTCCCAGACGATGAGGGGGTACTTGTACCTCCTTCCATGGGAGCCATAAGTCTCTGACACTCCCACTACAGGGTGCCGGAGCCGTGTCGCCATCTGGAATAGACTCGGGCTGGGAGAATTCCCAGTGAATCAACACATCCTCCTCCAAAAAAAAAACGAGCAGGGGGCCACCATGCCAAGCCCTTTTAGGGGAGGGTAGGTGTCAAAGCTAGAGCTTGCTACCACCTGCAGCTCGCAAGACTGCGTTTTCCGTCAGCCTCCCTGGTGCGTAAAAGATGACAGACCAGAGAGGCCTAGTTTCTCCCTACAAGCCCTGTGTGGGTGGGGAACGTGGCAAGGCCTGAGGACAATTAGTCCCACAGGATGAAGGGTTACTTGTTCCTCCTTCCATGGGAAATATAGGTCTCTGACACTCCTATGACAGGGAGCCAGAGCCGGATCACCATCTGGAATAGACCAGGGCTGGGAGAATTTCCGGCGAATCAACACCTCCTCCTAAAAATGAGCGGGGAGATCACCATGCCCAGCCCTTTAAGAGCAAGGTAGGAGCCAATGCTGGAGATTGCTACCATCTGCAGCTCGCAAGATTGCCCTTCCTGTCAGCCTCCCTGGGGCGGGGAAGAAGGCAGACCAAAGAAGCCTATCTTCTCCCTACGAGCCCCGTGAGGGCGGGGAATGTGGCTAAGCCTGGGGACAGTTTGTCCTAACGATGAGGGAGTACTTGTACCTCCTCCCATGGGAGACATAGGTCTCGGATACTCCCACGACTGGGAGCCGGAGAAGGGTCACCATCTGGAATAGACCCGGGCTGGGAGAAATCCCAGTGAATCAACACATCCTCCTCCAAAAAAATCGAGCAGGGGGCCACCATGCCCAGCCCTTTTAGGGGAGGGTAGGTGTCAAAGCTAGAGCTTGCTACCACCTGCAGCTCGCAAGACTGCCTTTCCCGTCAGCCTCCCTGGTGCGTGGAAGATGACAGACCAGAGAGGCCTAGTTTCTCCCTACAAGCCCTGTGTGAGTGGGGAACGTGGCAAGGCCTGAGGACAATTAGTCCCACATGATGAAGGGTTATTTGTTCCTCCTTCCATGGGAAACATAGGTCTCTGACACTCCCATGACAGGGAGCCAGAGCCGGGTCACCATCTGGAATAGACCAGGGCTGGGAGAATTTCCGGCGAATCAACACCTCCTCCTAAAAATGAACGGGAAGATCACCATGCCCAGCCCTTTTAGGGCCACGTAGGTGCCAAAGCTGGAGATTGCTACCATCTGCAGCTCGCAAGACTGCCCTTCTCGTCAGCTTCCCTGGGGCGGGGAAGATTGCAGACCAGAGAGGCCTAGCTTCTCTCTACGAGACCAGTGAGGATGGGGAACGTGGCTAGGACTTGGGGACAATTAATCCCAAACGATGAGGGGGTACTTGTACCTCCTCCCATGGGAGACGTAGGTCTCTGACACTCCCAAGACAGGGAGCCAGAGCCGAGTCGCCATCTGGAATTGAACCGAGCTGGGAGAATTTCCGGCGAATCAACACCTCCTCCTAAAAATGAGCGAGGAGATCACCATGCCCAGCCCTTTTAGGGCAAGATAGTTGCCAAAGCTGGAGCTTGCTACCATCTGCAGCTCGCAAGGCTGCCGTTCCCGTCAGCCTTCCTGGGGCGGGGAAAATGGCAGACCAAAAAGGCTTAGCTTCTCTCGATGAGCCCCGTGTGGGTAGGGAACGTGGCTAGGCCTGGGGACAATTAGTCCCAGACGACGAGGGTGTACTTGTACCTTCTCCCATGGGAGACATAAGTCTCAGATACTCCTACGACTGGGAGTCAGAGCCGGGTCGCCATCCGGAATAGACCCGAACCGGGAGAATTTCCAACGAATCAACACCTAAAAATGAGTGGGGGACCACCATGCCCAGCCCTTCTAGGGCACGGAAGGTGCCAAAGCAAGAGCTTGCTAACATCCTACGAGCCCATTGAGGGCGGGGAATGTGGCAAGGCCTGGGGACAGTTGGTCCCAATGATGAGAAGGTACTTGTACCTCCTCCCATGGGAGATATAGGTCCCAGATACTCCCAAGACAGAGCCGGAGCCGAGTCGCCATTTGGAATAGACCGAGGACGGGAGAATTCCCGGCAAATCAACACCTCCTCCTCCTCATGAAAATGAGCGGGGAACCATCATACCCAGCCCTTCTAGGGTAGGGTAGGTGCCAAAGCTAGAGCTTGCTATCACCTGCAGCTTGCAAGACTGCCCTTCCCGGCAGCCTCTCTGGGGTGTGGAAGATGGCAGACCAAAGAGACCTAGCTTCTCCCTATAAGCCCCGTGTGGGTAGGGAACGTTGCTAGGACTGTGGACAATTAGTCCCGGACAATGAGGGGGTACTTGAACCTCCTCCCATGGGAGACATAGGTCTCTGACACTCCCACAACAGGGAGCTGGAGCTGGATCGCCATCTGGAATAGACCCGGACCGGGAGAATTTCCAGCGAATCAACACCTCCTAAAAATGAGCGAGGAGATCACCATGAACAACCCTTTTAGGGCTAGGTAGTTGCCAAAGCTGGAGATTGCTACCATCTGCAGCTCGCAAGACTGCCCTTCTCGTCAGCTTCACTGGGGTTGGGAACATGGCAGACAAGAGAGGCCTACCTTCCTACGAGCCCTGTGAGGGCGGGGAATGTGACTATGCCTGTGGACAGTTGATCCCAACGATGAGGAGGTACTTGTACCTCCTCCCATGGGAAGCATTGGTCTCAGATGCTCCCATGACTGGGAGCCAGAGCTGGGTTGCCATCTAGAATAGACCCGGGCCGGGAGAATTTTTGGTGAATCAACACCTCCTCCTCCTAAAAATAAGCATCCACCATGCCCAGCCCTTCTAGGGCAGGGTAGGTGCCAAAGCTGGAGCTTGCTACCATCTGCAGCTCACGGAACTGCCCTACCCATCAGCCTCCTTAGGGCGGGGAAGTTGGCAGACCAGAGAGGCCTAGCTTCTCCCTACGAGCCCCATGAGGGCGAGGAACATGGCTACGCCTAGGGACAATTGGTCCCATCGATGAGGGGGTACTTGTACCTACTCCCATGGGAGACACAGGTCTCAGATACTCCCACGACTGGGAAAAAGAGCTTGGTCGCCATCTGGAATCGAGCCGAGTTGGGAGAATTTCCGGCGAATTAACACCTCCTCTACCTAAAAACGAGCGATGGGACCATCCCCAGCTTTTTTAGGGCAGGGTAGGTGCCAAAGCTGGAGCTTGCTACTATTCTGCAGCTCGCAAGACTGCCCTTCTAATCAGCCTCCCTGGGGCGGGGAAGATGGCAGACCAGAGAGACCTAGCTTCTCCCTACAAGCCCCGTGAGGGCGGGGACACTGCATATCATGTGATTTATTTTTGTGACGAACTGAGTTGTCTGAGGTTATGGTTTAGTAGGTTGCTTCGATCCATGGAGGGTTGCGGGTTGATGACCTTGAGGGTTTTGAGCTTTGACATGGAGGGTGTTTGTAGCGACGTGAGGTGAGCAATATTGTATCTGGTGGTTGACTACATACACATTTTATGGTCCCTGAGGGAGGTCAGGGGTGACATCATAATTAGAACAATGGCGGCGAAATTTTATAGGACGGCGAACAGGAATAAGGAGATATATGGGAGGGCATGGGAGAAGGGGTTCCCTGCAGTATATAGGACCATGCCAGTAGGGAAACTCTTAGGGTATAGGTAACTGAGGGCAATGAGGGCTGGATTCTCGGGGTGTTTTTGGTTGGGAGTTCTTTGTGAGGGATGCGAGTTTTTGTAAGTGTTGTGTAAGTGGATTGGGCTTGTTGGTATGGTAGTTGGTTACACATGTTTTAGGTTAAGGGGAATATGGGAGACGGAAGACGATACTATTCACTCATGATGGGGCGGTATAAGGGTGCGTGAGAGTATGAGCGTGAGGGAGGTTATGTCAGGGAAATGCATCGGGAGCTTCCCTCCATGTATCACTGGTGATAAATGTAAGTGGTAATGAAATGTCACTTTGTGAGATTATATTTGGCTTGTAATATACTATTATACTGATAACAGTTACTAAAGCTATAGCGATATGTCATTAGGATTTATGGTGTTAATGTGATGATTTTTTATTTCATTTTTTTGTATATAGTGTAAACGTAGGTGTATCTAAAATGTTTTGAGGGATGCAGTTGCATTCATGGAGGTAAAAGCTAAGGTATCTGCAAAATGTATTGGAAATATGTGATGTTTTATATATTGTCATGTTCTTTGTATCATAATCAATAAGGAATCATATTAAAAGGGTGGAGTTAGTTTTTCTGTCATTGGCCTTAGGAAAGGAAGACTGTTGGGAATACATATTAGGGTAAAGTGTCTATATATGTATGTGTTTTATATGATATGTTGTCAATGTCAAAGGATGGACAGAAGACTATTAGGTCTAATATGGTGTACGTGTAAAAGGATTATGTATATGTCGTTAGGAGATATATTACTTGTACCACTGCTCATGTCACTGTCTTATATGAATATGTAATATCCGGTTTGGAATAGCCTTATGCATTGGGGATCTTATTCTAATCTGTGATTGTGAGTAATAAACCTATATAAACATAAATAGAAAAGTACATTGTTACATACTTTTGTACTATGGTTATAGGTTATATGGGGCAGAGTATGTAGTGTAAATCAGGCTTAATGTCCACATAAGGTGTGAGTATTATGTGGTATGTGGAATGTTGGGTTTGGTAACTAAATCGTATTTTCAAGTTATTGGCCATCATGGCGTGTTATATATTGTATTGTATATATTGTTATACTTGTTTGGGTTGTTTTGACCTAATTGTCTCAGGATAACCTGTTGTTTGGAACTTTAATATTGAGATGACATGACTTCATTTATTATATTATGCAACCTGGCAAAATTTTATGGCATGATGTAAACTTGTGTAATATTGGGTATATGCATTTGTTAAAATGCTCTTGGCCCAGTTTTCTAGTTTTTTTTTTCTATATGATTGTTTGCTGTAAATATATTTTTAATGTCTAGTGATGTGTATATGCTTTATATGTACTTAATTGTTTTGTGTAAACAGGGTCGATCACCATGCCCAGCCCGTCTAGGGCAGGGTAGGTGCCAAAGCTGGAGGTTGCTACCATCTGCGGCTCGCAAGCCTGCCCTTCCTGTTAGCCTCCTTGGGGCGGGGAAGGTGGCAGACCAGAGTGGCCTAGCATCTATCTACCACCTGCCTGCTGGTGGGGAATGTGGCTAGGCATGGGACCAGTTGGTCCCGCCGCTGAGGGGTACCCCCTCCCAAGGGAGACATAGGTCTCTGCTACTCCCACGCCAGGGAGCCGGAGCCGGGTCGCCATCTGGTAAAGACCCGGGCTGGGAGAATTCATGGTGAATCAACACCTCCTTGTGTAAATGGGGGGTGGCAGTCTTTGGTGCAATCTCTTCCTGTTCAATATGTATGTACTTTGTTCCTTATTTGTACTTGGTTCAATGTTATGTTGGGACTTATGACATATCGATCGACTTAAGATGGTCGGTCAGGGAAAACGTCTAGATATGTGTGTATGATTTATATTTAATATAATTAGTTGTTTCAGGTAAAAGGATGGGGGATCTCTTAGTAGGCAAGTTGTTCGTTGTGTCTCTGCATGTTGTGATCTTCAACATGTTGTGTCTATTACTTATGTGTATTTCCATGGTATGTTATTGGTTCCTATTTTGTATATTAAACAATTTGTCTTACATGGTGCGTATATATATATATATATATATATATATATATATATATATATATATATATATATATATATATATATATATATATATATATATATATATATATATATATATATATATATATATATATTGTGTATGTTGTAATATTGGTAGAATTACCGACAATATGTAAAGTAAAGGGTAAAAGGACACAAATGCAACTAATGTGACATTTTATTGTGGCAACGTTTCGCTCTCCAGGAGCTTTTTCAAGCCGTTACATAAGAACATAAGAAAGGAGGAACACTGCAGCAGGCCTGTTGGCCCATACTAGGCAGGTCCTTCACATTCCATCCCACTAACAGAATATTTGTTCAACCTAATTTTCAATGCTCCCTAAGAAATAAGCTTTGATAATTTTATTCACTAATGTGCAATTCCCACTCAAATCCAACCCCTCTCACTCATGAATTTATCCAACCTAAATTTAAAACTACCCAAGGTCCTTGCTTCAATAACCCTACTAGGCAGACTGTTCCACTCATCAACTACCCTATTTCCAAACCAATACTTTCCTATATCCTTTCTAAATCTAAACTTATCTAACTTGAATCCATTATTGCGGGTTCTCTCTTGGAGAGATACCCTTAAGACCTTATTTATATCACCTTTGTTAATACCCATTTTCCACTTGTATACCTCGATCATGTCTCCCCTCATTCTACGTCTTACAAGTGAATGTAATTTAAGGGTCTTCAATCTTTCTTCGTAAGGAAGATTTCTAATGCTATGTATTAATTTAGTCATTCTACGCTGAATGTTTTCTAACGAATTTATGTCCATTCTGTAATATGGAGACCAGAACTGAGCTGCGTAATCTAGGTGAGGCCTTACTAATGATGTATAAAGCTGTAATATAACCTCTGGACTTCTGTTGCTAACACTTCTTGATATAAATCCCAGTAATCTATTTGCCTTATTACGTACGCTTAGGCATTGCTGTCTTGGTTTAAGGTTGCTGCTTACCATCACCCCTAAGTCCTTCTCGCAATCTGTATGGCTAAGTTCTACGTTATTTAACTTATAAGTGCTTGGGTTATGGACACTCCCGAGCTTCAGAACCTTGCATTTATCTACATTGAACTGCATCTGCCACTTTTCTGACCACGAATTAAGTTTGTCTAAATCTTCCTGAAACTCTATGACATCTATGTTTGAATCAATTATCCTACCTATCTTCGTGTCGTCGGCAAATTTGCTCATATCACTAGTAATTCCCTCGTCAAGGTCATTGTTATATATTATAAATAACAACAGGCCTAAGACTGATCCCTGTGGAACACCACTTGTTACAAGTCCCCATTCGGATTTCACCCCATTTATGCACTCTCTGCTTCCTATTGGTGAGCTATGACTCGATCCATGACAGCACTTTTTCCCCAATGCCATGAGCTGCAACTTTCTTTAACAGTCTCTGGTGTGGTACTCTATCAAAAGCTTTACTAAAGTCTAAATAAACAATATCGAATTCTTTATCATGATCAACAGCCTTACTGAAGAAAGTTAATAAATTAGATAGGCAGGAACGACCCCTGGTGAATCCATGTTGAGTATCATTAATCAAATTATGGTTATCTAGATGGTTTCTAATAATATCAGCTATAATTGACTCTAGTAATTTGCCTACAATTGAGGTCAGGCTTATTGGGCAGTAAGTTGACGGTAGTGACTTGTCCCCTGCTTTAAAAATAGGAATTACATTAGCCATCTTCCACATATCAGACACTACACCTGTTTGAAGAGATAAATTAAAAATGTTAGATAATGGTTCACAGAGTTCCATTTTGCATTCCTTAAGAACCCTTGTAAAAATTTCATCAGGACCCGGCGATTTATTTTGTTTCAGTCGGTCTAGTTGTTTCATAACCATTTTGCTAGTGACTGTGATATTACATAATTTATCTTCTTCTGGGCCTCTGTAAAAATTAATTACTGGGATATTATTAGTGTCTTCATGTGTGAAAACCGAGAGAAAATAATTATTAAAAATAGAGCACATATCATTCTCCTTGTCAGTAAGATGCCCAGAGTTATTTTTAAGGGGACCTATGTTATCCCTAACTTTTGTTCTATAAACCTGGAAAAAACTTTTTGGGTTAGTTTTTGAATCCCTAGCAACTTTAATTTCATAGTCCCGTTTAGCTTTTCTTATCCCTTTTTAACGTCCCTCTTAATGTCAGTATACTGATTTATAAGATGACCCCCACCTCTTTTATGCGCCTATAAATTCCTTTCTTCTGCCCTAAAAGATACTTGAACCTATTATTCATCCATTTTGGGTCATTTCTACTTGATCTAATTTCTTTATATGGGATAAATGTTTTTTGGGCAGCCTGTATAGTGTTAAGAAAACTGTCATATTGATACCTCTCTTCGTCACCCCAGTCCACAGTTGATAAGTGTTCTCTAAGTCCATTATAATCTGCTAAGCGAAAATCTAGGACCGTTACTGAATTATCCCTACTATCATACATCCATTCAATGCTAAAGGTAATTGACTTGTGGTCGCTTGAGCCGAGTTCCTCTGTAATTTCTAAATTATTAACAAGGGTTTCCTTGCTTGCCAGAACCAAGTCAAGTAGGTTATTTCCCATTGTAGGTTCTGTCTATTCATATTGGAAAGTTTATCAATTACAACTTTCGGAAATACCAATATTTTCCACAACAATACATGGACACACAGGGTATATATAGGCTCAGAGTGAGGTGCAATACTAGTGGTGGTAGACGCAAGTTCCATGAATCAGCACTTATCGCTGTTTCTAACACAATTAAACAAAACAAAGGCAGCTTCACCATCTCTGTAGTCTTAGCAAGAATCCTCCTGAAAACAGTAAACCCTACCATCACATAGTCTCTCCTGCTAATACTACACAAGCACATCGCAGATATGGAACACTGCTACAGGCTTTCTCTATTCCAACCTCCAACAGAAATATTGTCTAACCTATTTTTATACTACCCAAGTAATTGCTTTTATCACCTTTTACTCATGTGCAAGTTGATTGTTCTACCTTATTGTATTACTACTACTACTACAACTTATATCACTACTACTTCTACCACCACTAGTATTGCACCTCACTCTGAGCCTGTATATACCCTGTGTGTCCATGTATTGTTTGTAACGGCTTGACAAAGCTCCTGGAGAGCGAAACGTTACCACAATAAAATGTCACATTAGTTGCATTTGTGTCCTTTTACTTAACATTGTGTATGTTGGTAAATTTTTTTTTATATTATACTAGGGTTGTGGAAAATATTTGTATTTCCGAAAGTTGTAATTGATAAACTTTCCAATATGAATAGATATCTCTAATGTACTGCTGGTGGTTGCACGTTATGTAGACGTGAGATCAGAACCATCGTATAGGCGGGGCAGGACGCGGCTCAAGTAGGCTGGGCAGAGAGAGAGAGAGAGGGGAGGCAGTCACGGGTAGAGTGGCCTACACGCCAGATATCAAGTGATGCCTTCGGGAATTTGGCGATTACGTCAGCCAGACCAGACTTAATTACTTCACTTCGTAATATGGAGTGATATCAAAGTGTGCGACGCGTAATTCGTGGACATTCGTGCTGGAAATTCCGATATTCGGGCGACAATTTGGTGAAATAACGTGTGATCCCGGTCTAATGGGGAATTGAGATTTAGGCCTAATTCGGGCTATAGTAATACAGCGACATGACAAGATACGGTCATAAACCCTGATTCTGGGTGGTTTTCGTAATAGAAGAGACTGAAATATGCTCAATGAATATTGTGAAATGGTGAATCTAATGAAGCAGAGTTGTAAATAATTGGAAGTGAGTGTACCGGGTGTGTCTGGCATAGGGACGCCATACCCAGACCGCCATATTGGATATGGTGAGGGTGAGCTAACTCTATCTCCGTTCATCGACTCGAAATACAAGTATCGAGATGGTGAATGTGTATAAACTAGTGGGGCATTAAGCCAGGATATACATAGTGTGTAAAGTTATACGTATAAACTGTAATAAGGGGAAAATAGCGAGAGGATATGAATCGCTACCCCAACCAACCACATGTTAAGTAACGCCCGGTCCCGTGGGCATACCGAGCTCAAGGAAATTAATCTTCCTTGACTCGACTGGACAACCCATATCAACATCTTGAGGGACGAACTATATTGACCGTGCAAGATCACGAGATCTGTCGAAGCCCATCAACAAGAATGCAGCCACCCCACCGCCAGTATGTATGTTGATATATTGTGTATCTACGGTGGGAATAATGAAGGTCTCCAGTGAACACCCAAGACGCATTTTAAGGGGTGAGTGAACATTAATCACTGTACTCTCTCCTCCTTCTCCTCAATCAGTAACATATTATATTTCTAAACTATACAGTCCACTAAAATTTAATCATACCATACTTATTAATATAATCTCTTCAAATTTATTTAACACTGGTCAAGAGTGAAGTGGGACGAGTGTGAGAATATCGAAGGATCCCCTCGAGTGCGACCAGGAGTGGGAAAAATTTCTCATACACCTTGCGGGAGTGACTGCGGTAAAATTATACTAGTCGGTTATCTCCCCGGGAGATTGTTTGTTGCAAGTGGCGGTGTCCCAGGTAGACAATCTCTCACAAATTCCCCACATCGCCCGTTGGTCCATCCTGAACCGGATGTGATTAGTGAATTACTCATTATTGAATTAATTATTTAATAAATAAGTGACTGATTGTAGGAAGTGAGCATAGAGTGCATTGAGTTAATTAATTGTGTGGTGGACAGTAATTAGCCCAATTAATTGCTAGCACAGGCGTGGCTATGATTAGGCCTAAATCTCAATTCGCTATTAGACCGGGATCACACGTTATTTCACCAAATTGTCGCCCGAATATCAGAATTTCCAGCAGGAATGTCCACGAATTACGCGTCGCACACTTTGATATCACTCCATATTGCGAAGTGAAGTAATTAAGTCCGGTCTGGCTGACGTAATCGCCAAACTCCGAAGCCATCGCCTGATATCTTTTATAATATTATCTTAATAGTTTTATATCTAAATTTTTAATTTTACTTTATTTCATTCTAGCTTAATACTTAACCAATACCAAACTCATTGGTGCTACCCTATTCTTAGTAATTTTATCTTATTAGTTTATATTTAAATTTTTATTTCATCTAGCTTAATACATAGTCAATAAGAATTCAATTATGTTTATATGTTACTATACTCTATTTGATCAATGTGCATTAGTTGTATACTTGTCCAAACATTTCCTCACTACAGATATCAGTAAAGAATTCACCACACTATACATGATATAACAAAATTACTATTTAACCTAAATGATGAATGATCACGTCGACCCTGATCTAAACCTATTTAATCTAACACCCAATCAAAATTTACTGGAAAGTAACTGTCTCTACTACACAGCATCACAAGCCCACACTGTCCTAAACACTACTAAAAGTATAACATTTCTTAGCTACAACGTCCGATCCAACAAATACGTACTATGATGACCTCCGCACTCCTTGATTCCGTTAAGGGGGGGGGGTAACCAATTAATATTTTTTTTTTTCGTCCGATTTCGTTCTTTTTTTTTGCAGGGAAGACGTTTTATGGACCTTTTGTCTGTGAGTTTCAATAAGATTGCCCTAAAAACAAAAGAGAGAAAAATATTTATTGAAAATTCCATGAAGATCCCATTTAAAAGAGGTCCAGCCTAAATGGCACAACATTCGCTGCCCAGCCTTTGTGGAGTGTGGGTGTGCTTGTTTCGGTCCCTAGCGGTGGAGTAGAAACTGGTAGTTTACATCGACATGGGGAGCGCTACAGACGACGTGTCAATACTGTCTGTATTGAGGTGTTGCAGGGCGCATTTACCCAAGAAACAGATGTTCTCCTCCCAGCTGTTTTGGGGGATTCTTTAGGGATATCCAATAAAAGAATTATTTGAATATCCCTCAACGGTTCGTCGGATTTTGTAAAGTTTGCAGTGGCCAGCGATATGAGCGAGTGGTTGAAACGTATCAGGAGAAAGGATTGTCGTCAACACAGGATTAGAGGTACGGCTTCGAGATGTGTACCAGTACTACACTTATATAGGGGATTCGGAATGTGCCGTTCGCTTGGAATTTGATTTACGGGACGTCTTCAGTCAATTTGGTGATGTTCATGCCGCCACGGCAGGCCGGGTGGGCACAGGGGCCTTATGCCGGACTGCCAGAAGGTTTCTTTGAAAATGACGCTCAAACGCCAGATATCTTCTTACGTCATGATGGATGAGTTCCGGCAGCAAGTCTATGTGACTTATGCAGGCCAAGTTGAACGTGTCGCTGTGTGGATTACCTGGAAAATGTGGCGGTGGCATGTGATCGTGGATGGGCCATCAGAGACATGGTGCTGCTGATGGTATGAGGAAGGAGGCGTGGGGTCTGGATGATATGGATGAGTCGCCGTGGGAGAATATGAGCGAGTGCAAGTGGGATGGAACATTTATAACGAGGAAGAGCGCGTACTAACGTTGTCACAGGTGACCCAGGATGGCGAGACAGCGGAGACTGAGGTAGTGGCTATGTCAAGGGTTGAACTTGGTTTTGTCTGAGCCACTATTGGAGGATTTTCCACTGTTGTTGGGACAGTCCTGTGTGTGAGAGCACAAGCATGGTGTGGGACCAGGATCAGATGTGGGGGAGGGGCGAGGGTATGGCGTCTCGGGAGTGGGACTAACCTTCAAGTCCAGGAGGTTGGTGCACAGGGAAGAGGATTGTGAGGCTATGGGAGGCTACAGGGGACTCCAGGAAAAGGCCTAGTGGTCTAGTTGGGGATGATGTCCAACACCTGGCAACAGGTGTGCAAGAAAGCCTGGGGGGAGGTGGCAAAAGGGGGACAGGGGAGTGTCAAGGGTAGAGAGGGAGGGAGGGACGGGAAAAGCTGACAGGCAAGTACTGGGAGTGTCATTAGAGGAAGAGAGCGTTAGTAAGGGAAAGTCGGTAGTGACGAGGAAGTTGAAAAGTAGAGGAAAGCCCCTGCGTTCTTTTCAGGTGTATAACGATAATGTAAAATGGCCTCCAAGCGAGGTCAAACGTAAATGGGTAGAGGTGACATTAAGACGTTTAAATGTGGATGTGTGTATATTGCAAGAGCATAATTATAGGTTGGGGGGAGATTTGATGTTAAGTGGGTTTACAGTTTATGCGGTAGTGGGTAGTTTCAAGGAGGGGTGGTTATGGAATAATGTGACCAGTCCCTTTCGGTTGTTGGCATGAGAAGGGGGTAGTGGGAGGGTGGTAAGGGTTGAGGGTTTAGGGGAATGTCAGAGTGTGTATAGTGGGAGTTTATATGCCGGCTATAAGTTGTAGAAGAACTAAGGAAAGTTTGTGAGAGAGGAGTTGATATATTTTTAGTGGGTTGCCGGTTTGACTATTATCGAGGGGATTGGAATTGTGTGATTAGGAAAGGGATGTGGAACCGAGAGGGGCGGGGTGTGAGTTGGGGGTTTTGCGTGACTTATGGGTGCGGCAGGGGTCAGAGATGTGGTAGGGGGTGGTAGGTGGCATATAGAACATATGTTCATATGTAGGGGCTATGTTGCAAGACTTGATCGCGTGTATGTGTCAAGGGATGTTATAGTGGAGGCGGGATTGTGTTGATGTTGGGTTTTTCCGATCACAGGGGTGTTTGGCAGTGTTGGGATAGGAGGGGGCTGTTGAACGCATGCCAGTTATTGGAAGCTTAATGTGGGCTTATTGCAGGGGGAACTGTGTAGGAGGAGTTTTGAGGAGTGGTGGGAGGGGTGGAATGATGGGAAGGACCGGGAAGATGTGGGGGGGCTGGTGGAATGGAGTGGCAAAAGTTGGTATTCAGGATTTTTATATCGTGAAGGTAGAGAGCAGGCGGATTGCGTTATGGCCTGCAGAGGTATTTGGAGGGGCAGTTGTGGGATTTTTATGGGGGCGGAAACTCGCTGGAGGACATAGAGGTTTTGAGGGGCCAGTTGAAGGATATACAGAATCAGAGATTCCAGGCTATAAGAAATGAGGGCAGGTATTGAGGATGTGCTGTGGGGTAAACCGTCTTTGACTGTCTTACATGGTTTTCGAAAAGGGGGCAGGGAATGACGATGACGTCATTGAAGGCACGAGGAGTTGGGTTCGTATACGGAGGGACAGGTACTGCAGTCAACAGAGGGTATGATCGGGTTTGTGGATGTTTGGTTTCGGGTATCTAGACCAGAGGTTAAGGAGGTGGAGGCGAAAGGGGGAAATTTTGGAGGGTATACAGGTAGGGATTAGTGAGGAGGAGAGGAAAGGTATGGAGGGTAGTATAACTGAGGAGGAAGTGTGGTTCGGTAAAGGGGATGCAGATGGGTAAGGCGCCAGGAGTCGATGGCTTACCTAGTAATTTTTATTTTCAACATTGAGGAGTGTTGAAGGAATGTTTGACAAAACAGTGTATGTATTGTGCAGTGTGGACTTCCCCTTCCTGGCAAATGGAGGAGAGAGTGAGCCCCATTCTCTGCAGGGTGGGGGCCCTTTAACATACAGACCGTAAACAGAGTTCATGAAAATTTGCAGTTTTTAAAATGTTGCCTTACTGAAATTCAGTCAACATCAAATGCAAATCAAACCACTGCAGAAGCAACAGGAAGGAAGTAAGGTATATTGGTGAGGATCAGCGAACTGGAGTTGTGGTTTTAGTGCCTAAGGGAAATTGGTGGAAACGATAAGGATTACAGAGCTATTTCATTTTTTATGTGGATTAAAACTTTGCAAGGATTTTGGGTAATAGGGTTAAAAAGGTTTGGATTCTATCATAGAGCCTGGGTATGGGATACTGGGAGGGTATGGGGAATGGGCATGGTAGGATTAGGGCTTTCATTGAGGGTCAAGAGGGGTGGGGTCTCAGGGCTTGTTGGGAAACGGCTTATGACAGTGTGGAGAGGAAATGTTATTTGACATTCTTCTAAGCAGGGTTTGGGAATGAAGTAGTGGTTGGGTTCAAACGTTTTTGAGGGGATTTGGCGTGGGTTCAAGGAATGGAAGGGTGGGAAACGTGGTGGAAATGAAGCGGGGTTTGGGGAGGGGTCCCCTTTTTGTCACAAATTCTGTTTGCATGCTTACAGGACCCATTTTATAGATTAGTAACAAGGGTAGGGAGGAGGATCAGGTAACTGGTTAAATTAGGAATAGTGGTTATGTTGATAAAAAATCTGTAGGTGGCTGGGAGGGGTTAGATGCTATAGGGAGGATTATAAGTGTTTTTGGGGCAGCTACAGGGCTGGAGGATTAACAGGGTAAAATCTAAATTTTAGAGGTGGGACTTGGGTGGGCGGAGACTTAAGGAAGATTTATGGTTGGCATGTTGTTGAGTGCTAAAATTTGTGGGATAATTTATTGTAAATGATGTGAGTAGAGGGAGGGTTGAAAATTCTTCTAAGGTGGTAACGGTGACAATCGCGCGAATGAGTGGATGGAGACAGGGAGATGTGACGTTATTGCAGAGGGTTATGGTAGTGAATGTTTTACTGTATAGTAAATTGTGGCATGTGGCAAGAGTATATCCATTTGGGGGAGATGTTGATTTATTACAACGGAGGTTTGTGGTATATATGGGGTTTTGGTAGACATTGGCTCAATAAGGAGGTTGTAAAGAAAACCGGTTAGTAAGGGAGTTTTGGGGTTGATACCCTTACATAGGAGGCTTATAGGGATATATGAAAAAGCAGAGATATGTAGAGGAGGGGGGTGGGGGTGTTGAGTGGGAGTGGTCATACGTGAGGTAAGGAGGTGGTGGAGTGGACATGCCCCGGGGTTTATGTGAGGCAATGTTGAGGGTGTTATAGTCGTCAGAGAGCCAAGGGGTTTTGGTGGGGTTTGGAAAGCTTGGGGGGGGGGGTAAGTGCAGGGGGGCAAGACCCAAAGTATAATTGGGGGACCTGGGTAGGTTTTCCGGAAGTTGAGCCCCGAGGGCGAGGGTTAGGAGACGGTTTTCGATTCCACATGGAATCTTGGCTTCTAAAGCCAATTGTTTTTAATGGGTTTGGAGTGAGGGTACTTGTTTGAGATTTGGGTTTTGGATACATTGACCATGCGGTGTATTTTGTGAAGATTTGGGTGGGGTACGGGAATGGTTTGGACGGGTTCTTAGGGGTTTTTAGGAGTGTGGGTGGGGGGGGGGCTTTGATGTAGGGTTTAAGCCTGGATATTGGTGGTTTTGGGGAAAAAAATTGTAGAGGGTTAATGTACCTGGTGGTTGATTTCATATATGTGTCGTGGGGTATGGGAGGTAGTGGGTGGGAGGGGGTTCGTCTTGGCGGGAATTTTACAGGATGAAATGTAGAAACAGGGTTTGTATGGAAGAACTTGGGTTGAGGGGTTTCTGAGGGTTATAGAATGATGACGGTGGTGTCCCTTTCAGAGTTTTAGGAATAAGTAGGAGCCAATCGAGGGGGGCTGGTCGAGGGGGGGGGGAGGGCGGGATTGTGGGGGGGGTTGACTAGGTTATAGTTTGTTGATTGATGTGTGGTTGGTTAGGCATGGGTATACAGGGTTGAGGCTAGGATGGGTTGGGCGGGGTGGTATCGTGGGGGTCCAGGATTTGGAAGTTTCAGGGTTTTATGGGGTTGGGGTAATTTACGGGTGTATGTTGACTCAGACTTGAGGGGATGTTGGTTTGGGTGGGGGTCATGGGTCATGGACGCATGGGGTTTTTTCCTCTAGGATGTAGTAAGTGTAATATTATAATGATCAATAGTAGGGTTTGTCGGTGGGATGTGCTGGTGACTTGCATTTATGTGGCAGGTTTGAGTTTGGGAGGTATTAGGTGTTAGACAACTTCATGTGCAGGTGTGCTTGGGGGTTTGTTGGCCCAGGTATCTGTGGCAATATATTTAAATTAAGTTGATATTTTGCTATGTTTTTCTTAGGTTTAACGTTTCTAGTACTGTAATCTGTATGTGTTTCCTATTTTGTTTGAATTTAAATTCTATGCAGGTTCTTCATTTTATGTGTTTTTTCTAGGGTTTTATATGTATGCAAACAAATGTGTTTTTTTGTGGACTTATTCTCCGGTGTGGGAGTGTGGGGGTGTTGTAGACAGTTGTCTACGAATGATATCTTGATGATAATGTATTTCTTTTAAGATGTTGATGTGGTGTGACCCTTTTTTACGGAGGTCAGTTTAGTTGTGTTATAGTGCAACAACTGTTTTAAAGGCGAGAGGTTTAGGTTTTATGATATTTCATGCCTTTGTACTGCGTTTTTGGTAGGGAAGAAGTAGGATATGTAACCAAAGGTTTATTTTTTCGGTGTGTTTTGAGACAGTGTATGTACAGTTTAATAGACAGTGTGTTATGTTCTTGTATAGAAAATTTAGCTAGGATAGGTAGTAGGAGGGACAATTTTTTTTTTTTTTTTTTTGTGCTTTTGGCACGGGTTCCTCTTGTAGGATATATTGACAGATGTGTATATTTCTGTTCTGTTTGCTTGTTCTTGTTATATGAGCCGATTTATGCTTGATTTATTGGATTGTTATGTTTTATGTGTTTTTAAATAAAATATATAAAAAAAAAATATATTTTTTATCCAAAAAGGATTGTGAATTATCTCTTATATAGCCAAGTAGTTAGACTTTGGGTTTACCCCAAAACCCTTTCTTTCCCTTCACTCTTCCTCCCCGGCTATTCTTCTTCTGTCCCCTTTTCCCCCAAATTGGGTCCTTACCGGGGGAAAAGGGTTTTTCCCCGGTTTCTAAATACCTTTCTAAGGAATATTTTTAATGTGGGCTGTTGGTTCAATTTTCTTAAAAGGATGAGGAAAGAACCATCGCGCGGGGCTTTGGGTTTGGGTTGGGTCAAATAAGTGACCCAAGGGTGCGCTGGGGAAAAAAAAAGGTGAATGGGGAAAAGAGGGTGGTCTGGATAAAAGGAGATGGAAATCCGTTTACAAGAAAATCGGGGTTTTTGGTCTCTCTTCACAATAGTGAATTTGAAATATTCGCCGGGCATAATTGGGCCCCTTTAAGTCAAAAAACTAAAAAAAAGGTGATAATTTTAAACAGTGGCGAGCCGTCATGGCGGTGTTGATGGCGAAATGTGCTTTCGCTTCGATCGGCGTTCATCGCACCAATTATTAATGGATTAATTCTAACGAAGTAAATTAACGGGACATTAAACCGACTGTGAATAGTGTGAAGTGTGCGTATAAACTCTACTGAAGGGTATAGTGAGAGGATATGAATCACTACCCCGACCAACCACGTTAAATAACCCCGGTCTCGTGGGCGTAGAGGTTCAAGGGATCAATCTTCTCTTGACTCATCGGGACAACCACGAACATCATCGTCTTGCCGGAAGAATAATCTCCGAGCAGGACCACGAGATCCGTCGAAGAATAGCAACAAGAATGTTGTTTCTTCCCCACTGTAAGTACTCTTATTGTCTTAGCAACCGTCTGGCAGTAGGTATGTTGGGATAATGTGGGTTTACGGTGGGAATGATAATGACGGATCTTCAAGTGAACAGCAATGGCACGGATAAAGGGGTGATATATTAAGTTGTACTCTTTCCTCCTTCTCCCCAATGAGTCAGACATTAACCCATACAGTCCACAAAATTTAACAATACCGTAACCATTGGTGTTACTCATTCTTAATAAACTGGTCAAGGATAGATGTGGATTTAGAGTGAGAATATCGAAGGGTCCCCTTAAATGTGACCAGGAGTGGGGCAAGTTTTCTCACACGCCTCAACGGGGGGTAACCGCGGTAAATATACTAGTCGGTCCACTCCCCGGGAGATTATTTTGTTGTAAGTGGCGGTGGAAGCCCAGACAGGTAATCTCTTAATTCCCACATCGCCCGTTGGTCCTTCCTGAACCGGGTGATTAGGTGAATTAATCATTATTGAATTAATTATTTAATAATTAAGTGACTGATTGTAGAAAGTGAGTATAGAGTACACAGATTAATTAATTGTGGGGTGAATTGTAATAATTAGTCCAATAATTGCTAGCCCAGGCTGTGGCTACGATTTGTGCAAAAGTAAGGTTTGATAATCACCTTTATAAACAATTTATTTAATTTGTGACATCAGTGGTTATTTATCCTATAACCATGGCTGGACCCGATGAAACTGCTGGGAGTGTCAAGCCCAGGGATATTAAAGCAAAGAAAGCCTCGTTACAAGCTCGTAAGGGTCATGTTACAAAGGCACTAATAAGTGCATGGAGTTCATGGATCAAGATACAATGGACGCCGATGAATTAAAATTGTATTTAGACTCCTTAGATAGTAAATATGAGTCATACAAGTTGTGGTTTAAGGAATATGAAAAGGACCTTATGGAGAATTGTAAGATAATGAGGAAATAGAAACACTGTTTGAGCAATATTAGAATGGAGGAACATATTCTGTCCTGTAAAACTAAGGCTTTGCACAGTGCAAGAGAGTAGAAAACTTAGTGGGCCAGCCTCGCACAGTAAATAAGATGTCCCTCCCAAACTCCCAGAGGTACAATTGCTGTCGTTCCAGCCAGGAGACAGCTGGGAGGATTGGTCCATTTTAAGGCAATGGTACATGATAGGAATGATCTTGAACATGTTAATAAGTTGATTTATTTAAAGGGACAATTGAGGGAGATGCCCTCATTCTCATTCAGGCCTTCCCCAATATAAACGACTCTTATACAGAAGCTGTTAGTCTGTTAAAAGTACCTATGGTAATACGGAACAGCGTAGACTGGATCTAATAACTACGCTGGTTAAATTGAAAACTCCAGAGCACAACTATAAAAGCTTGCACAATTTCGGATTAAACTAGAGAGCACTCTCAAAATCTTGAGTAATAAACATAATCTGGAGGCATCAGATTGGTTATTGGTGGGATGATACAACCTCAATTGAACCATAAGACGATAGAGTGGTTGTCTAACAAGTATCATAAAGGTTACTTTGGGTTGGAGGAAATAAGGATAGGTTTGCAAGAATTAATTGTTCAGTTGCAAACTAGCCAGCCCCCCACCTTTAAGAATACCGGTCATAGTGACGTCGAGTCATCAACTAAGTTCCACAAAGGGAACACACAATCAATCAATCAATCAAGTCTAGGTAAGACCCACAAGTGGGTGAGCGGGGAAGTGTGGACAGCTGAAGAGAAGTCGGTGAGGAATGTCTTGAGTCGTAGATAAAGTGCCAGGGCTTAACCCAGCTGCGGAGCGATAGGGGACAGGAGCTGGAGATCAGGATCTTGCAGGCGATGTAGAAGACATGGAGATGATGGCTGATCTGGCTGCTGCATGCTGCTACTCTCTTGGGAAGTGGCTGGTGACGATGCTGGACTCTGGCTTGGGTTGACAGTGGAGGTCAGGGTGGCTTGGCATGTAGTATTTCTAGGTGATGAGATGCTGGTCTATGTCAGGGTGTTTCTGGTTTTTCTAGAGTTGTCTATTCTCGGGTTCCATTTATTAACTTCTGAATGTGGCTTTGTTCACGACGTCAACGAGTACTTTGGCGTTGTAATAGTCGGCGTCTGTAACTACATCTGAGACTCCCTTTAGTACCTCAGCAAGGGTTAATATCTTGTTTGGTTGTTGTATTTCTCCAGCGGGAAATGGGATGGTAGCGTATTTGACTCTGCCATTTATCAGCCGTGTATGCAGTTCTAGCAAGGGTAGGTCGCCTCCATTTACATCAGCAGTGTAGAATCGAGCTCCATTGAATGTTATGTGGTGAGTTATGTGGTGGGATGTTGTCTCTTCAGTGAATGTTGTCGGTTTCTTAGTTGGTGGAGATACAATAGTGACTGCACTTGCTTCTGCAGAGAGTGTTGTGGTGGTGGAGGAAGTTGCTGGTGGAGTCGGCGCGTGTGCGGTCTCTGATTGGTCCGTCTCCATGCGAGAGGGAGGAGCTTGAGGTGGTGGTGGTGGTGGCGGCTGCGGCTGTGTTGGCTGAGCAGGCGTTGTGATGTTAAGTGGCGCACTGGTGCATTTAATGATGTCAGCTGATGGTGGAGAGTCTGGGAAGTTGAACTTGGGCATATTATTAAGTTCAAAGATCTCGTTGATGACAGTGTTGAAGGAGCCAGGGTTCGCCATGTTGGCCATGTGGGCATATATCATGCAGTACTGGATTTTTGTGGTGTCCATTGTTGGTGGTGTAGCGACTGCGTTGGTGGGTGGTAGTGTGGCTTTGAGAATCTTAGTGGTGTTGGACTGGATCTTGGCGATAGCAGCATATGTAGGTGACTTATGCTGTGCTTTTTTCAGGTTAACTTCTTGTGCTTTCTTCAGTACTTCACGGCGTGTTGGACAACGAGCAGCCAAGGTATGGTGCTCAGTCTTGCAGTTAAGACACTTGGGTTGAGTGGTGGTGGAGCAGGACTTGTAATCGTGGCCTTCAGTACCACAGTTTGTGCAGAACTTCTTGTCCTTGTTGGTGCATTCCTTGGTGCTATGTAAGTACGAGAAGCAGTTGTAGCATTGTGGAACAATTGTGTATCTTTCTGCTTCAATGAAGGCAGGGTTGATGTGAAAGTAATGTACTGCTATTCCCTCATCTAGTGCTTTCTCCGCCATGGTGACGTCAGTGAAGGTGACCTTCATCATGGACGGAGCAGTAGGTATTTTTAGAATGGAGTCGACCTTTGCCCAGGGTTCAGGTCCTCTATAGATGTCTTGATGTCAGCGATGTCTTGAGCAGTGATGAGTGAGTCTAGGCGTTTGAGGAACACAGTCCTCTTAGCCCTCATTGCAGGGGAAGTCCAGATTTGAAATCCCCGTTCTTGAAGCTTGGTAGAAGCAGTGGTGGTCAGTAGTTTTCAGCCTCGTTGTCGTCGGTGCAGACGACAATGAAGGCCGCCTTGAGTGTCAGGATAGCAGTGAATTTAACTTGCAGACTGCTGCTAACAGCAGACGCAAGTGCTAGCTTAGTGGAGTCATTTATAACTCCACTAACAGGCTTGATCTTGACCCTGTTGGAGTATTGCATCATGGTGGTGATGCTACACAGACGCAGTAAAGGTTCCCCTCCCCAACGGGGATCGCAGGGATTACGCAACCATCCCATTTCCCGCTGGGGAAATACAACAACCAAACAAGATATTGACACTTGCTGAGGTACTAAAGGGAGTCTCAGATGTAGTTACAGACGCCGACTATTACAACGCCAAAGTACTCGTTGACATCGTGAACAAAGCCACATTCAAGAAGTTAATAAATGGAACCCGAGAATAGACACACTCTAGAAAAACCAGAAACACCCTGACATGACCAGCATCTCATCACCTAGAATACACATGCCAAGCCACCCTGACCTCCACTGTCAACCCAAGCCAGAGTCCAGCATCGTCACCAGCCACTTCCCAAGAGTGTAGCAGCATGCAGCAGCCAGATCAGCCATCATCTCCATGTCTTCCCATCGCCTGCAAGATCCTAATCTCCAGCTCCTGTCCCTATCGCTCCGCAGCTGGGTTAAGCCCTGGCACTTTATCTACGACTCAAGACATTCCTCTCACCGACTTTCAGCTGTCCACACTTCCCCGCTCACCCACTTGTGGGTCTTACCTAGACTTGATTGATTGATTGGGATGACAATGAAAAAGGAACACACAGACACACGGTTAGGAGTCTGGCTCCAGCCTTCGCCGAGTGAGGACGTGTCTCAAGACAAGACAAGACAGTCTAGGTAAGACCCACAAGTGGGTGAGCGGGGAAGTGTGGACAGCTGAAGAGAAGTCGGTGAGGGAAGGTCTTGAGTCGTAGATAAAGTGCCAGGGCTTAACCCAGCTGCGGAGCGATAGGGGACAGGAGCTGGAGATCAGGAACTGAAGATCAGGAATTTGCAGGCGATGTAGAAGGTGTTACGCTGCTGGCTGCATCTCTGCACAGAAGTACTAGCTGGTGACAAGGCTGGCGGCTGGCGTGGGTTGACAGGGACTGGGACTTGCAGTTAGATGGTGAGGTGCTTGATTACGTCGTGGCTGTTACTGGAGTGTGATTTAATGGCGGGAGCCGTTTGTTAGCTTTTAAACGTGGCTTTGTTCATGACGTCAATGTAGACTCTGAGTTGAAATATTGTGGGTCTGTACTTGCCTCTGAGACTGTTTTTAGCATCTCAGCGAGTGTCAGTACAGTGTCTCTAGTTTCACCGTCTTCTAGTGGTACAGTGGCGAACTTGACTTTTCCGTTTAGCAGTCTTGTGTGTAGTTCATTTAAGTATAGGTCGTCTTCACTTGCATCAGCGGTGTAAAAGGCAGCAAACCTGAATGCTATGTGTCTTGGTGTTTCCTCATCTGTGAATATTTTTGATTTCTTGGGTGGTGGAGATTGCGGTATGACGATAGTAGCTTCTGTTGAGAGTGTTGTGGTGGTGGTGGCGGCAGGTGCTGGCGGTGGTGGTGTCGGCGTCTGCGCGGTCTTTGATTGGTCCATCTCCATGGTGGAGGAGGAGCTTGAGGTGGTGGTGGTGGTGGCGGCTGAGGCTGTGTTGGCTGAGCAGGCGTTGTGATATTAAGTGGCGCACTGGTGCACTTGATGATGTCAGCTGATGGTGGTGAGTCTGGGAAGTTGAACTTGGGCATATTATTAAGTTCAAAGATCTCGTTGATGACAGTGTTGAAGGAGCCAGGATTCGCCATGTTGGCCATGTGGGCATATATCATGCAGTACTGGATCTTTGTGGTGTCCATTGTTGGTGGTGTAGCGACTGCGTTGGTGGGTGGTAGTGTGGCTTTGAGAATCTTAGTGGTGTTGGACTGGATCTTGGCGATGGCAGCATATGTAGGTGACTTATGCTGTGCTTTTTTCAGGTTAACTTCTTATGCTTTCTTCAGTACTTCACGGCGTGTTGGACAACGAGCAGCCAAGGTATGGTGCTCAGTCTTGCAGTTAAGACACTTGGGTTGAGTGGTGGTGGAGCAGGACTTGTAATCGTGGCCTTCAGTACCACAGTTTGTGCAGAACTTCTTGTCCTTGTTGGTGCATTCCTTGGTGCTGTGTAAGTACGAGAAGCAGTTGTAGCATTGTGGAACAATTGTGTATCTTTCTGCTTCAATGAAGGCAGGGTTGATGTGAAAGTAATGTACTGCTATTCCCTCATCTAGTGCTTTCTCCGCCATGGTGACGTCAGTGAAGGTGACCTTCATCATGGACGGAGCAGTAGGTATTTTTAGAATGGAGTCGACCTTTGCCCAGGGGTTCAGGTCCTCTATAGATGTCTTGATATCAGCGATGTCTTGAGCAGTGATGAGTGAGTCTATGCGTTTGAGGAACACAGTCCTCTTAGCCCTCATTGCAGGGGAAGTCCAGATTTGAAATCCCCGTTCTTGAAGCTTGGTAGTAGCAGTGGTGGTCAGTAGTTTTTCAGCCTCGTTGTCGTCGGTGCAGACGACAATGAAGGCCGCCTTGAGTGTCAGGATAGCAGTGAATTTTACTTGCAGACTGCTGCTAACAGCAGACGCAAGTGCTAGCTTAGTGGAGTCATTTATAACTCCACTAGCAGGCTTGATCTTGACCCTGTTGGAGTATTGCATCATGGTGGTGATGCTACACAGACGCAGTAAAGGTTCCCCTCCCCAACGGGGATCGCAGGGATGACAATACTGGGAATGTGTGAGGTGCACAGGTGTGCGCTAGTGTGACGTGTCTCTCTCAATCAATCAATCAATCAAGTCTAGGTAAGACCCACAAGTGGGTGAGCGGGGAAGTGTGGACAGCTGAAGAGAAGTCGGTGAGAGGAATGTCTTGAGTCGTAGATAAAGTGCCAGGGCTTAACCCAGCTGCGGAGTGATAGGGGACAGGAGCTGGAGATCAGGATCTTGCAGGCGATGTGGAAGACATGGAGATGACGGCTGATCTGGCTGCTGCATGCTGCTACACTCTTGGGAAGTGGCTGGTGACGATGCTGGACTCTGGCTTGGGTTGACAGTGGAGGTCAGGGTGGCTTGGCATGTAGTATTTCTGGGTGATGAGATGCTGGTCTATGTCAGGGTGTTTCTGGTTTTTCTAGAGTGTGTCTATTCTCGGGTTCCATTTATTAACTTCTTGAATGTGGCTTTGTTCACGATGTCAACGAGTACTTTGGCGTTGTAATAGTCGGCGTCTGTAACTACATCTGAGACTCCCTTTAGTACCTCAGCAAGTGTCAATATCTTGTTTGGTTGTTGTATTTCCCCAGCGGGAAATGGGATGGTTGCGTATTTGACTCTGCCATTTATCAGCCGTGTATGCAGTTCTAGCAAGGGTAGGTCGCCTCCATTTACATCAGCAGTGTAGAATCGAGCTCCATTGAATGTTATGTGGTGTGTTATGTGGTGGGATGTTGTCTCTTCAGTGAATGTTGTCGGTTTCTTAGTTGGTGGAGATACAATAGTGACTGCACTTGCTTCTGCAGAGAGTGTTGTTGTGGTGGAGGAAGTTGCTGGTGGAGTCGGCGCGTGTGCGGTCTCTGATTGGTCCGTCTCCATGCGAGAGGGAGGAGCTTGAGGTGGTGGTGGTGGTGGCGGCTGCGGCTGTGTTGGCTGAGCAGGCGTTGTGATATGATACAGATACATACGATACAGGTCTGCTTGTTGACTTTGCCCAGTGCGGTCACAGCAGCTCTGACTTTCGGTTTTCAGTCTCCCTACGATCCCCGTGTGGGAGGGGAACTCATACCTTCATCACGATGAGCTATGCAAATCGTGTCAAGATCAAACCCAACAGTGGCACTGTGAATGATTCATCCAAACTTGCTCTAGCAGTTGCTGTTAAGAGTGTGCTACATGTGAAGTTCAACACCATATTGACCTTGAAAGAAGCATTTATTGTTGTCTGCAACGATGATGAAGATGCAGAGAAGCTACTCACTACAACAGCCACTACCACTCTCTCTGAACGAGGATTTACAGTCATATCATCTCCAGCTCTCAGGGCAAGAAGAACAGTTTTCCTTAAGAAACTTGATAAGCTTCTTACAGTTCAACCTATCGACGAACTCAAGACATCCATTGAAGATCAAAACTCATGGGCCACAGTGGAGAGCATCATGAAAATACCTACAGCTTCCTCCATGCTCAAGGTCACGTTTACCGACGTCAACATGGCTGCCACTGCATTAGCCGACGGACTGGCTGTATATTATTACTTCGTCAGCCACACCTGCATCGAAGCTGAGAGATTCCACTACATTTCTCACTGTTGGACCTGTTACTCGTATTCACACAACACCAGCGACTGCCCTGTGAAGGAAAGAAGTTTTGCACTACATGTAGTAGTGAAGGACATGATTTTAAATCATGCACAGCTGCTGCTCCACCAACACCATCTTGCCTCAACTGTAAAAGCAACGACCATCACACACTTGCTGCTAAGTGTCCCACTCGTAAAGACATTCTGAAGAAGACCCAAGAAGCAGCACAGAAAAAGTCATCTTCAAAATCACCCACCTATGCTGCTATTACAAAACTACAAGCTACCACAACTAAAATTCTCCAAGCCTCCACGCAACCTACTACTACCAGCATCGCACCTGCCAGTGACCCCACCACCATTTACTACTGTATGATCTATGCTCATATGCATAATGCTGCTGTTCCTGGGACGTTCAACACCTCCATCAACGAACTCTTCAAATTAAACAACATGCCAGAGTTCAAATTCCCAGATTCTCCACCATCTTCTGTGATACTCAACAGCAACCAGCATCCTGTCGTCGTCACTCCAGCGGCTGCACCAACACCACCACTAGCTACTAATGACGTCACGCCAACAACAACTAATGAGAGCTCACCATCACCTCACACCTCTAACAAGAACCAATCAGCTGCCTCCCCGCCAGTGGAGACACAGCCACTCCCCACAAACAGCGCATTCAGCAGCAGCACACCTGTGCACCTCACACATTCCCAGTACTGTCATCCCTGCGATCCCCGTTGGGGAGGGGAACCTTTACTGCGTCTGTGTAGCATCACCACCATGATGCAATATTCCAACAGGGTCAAGATCAAGCCTGTTAGTGGAGTTCTAAATGACTCCACTAAGCTAGCACTTGCGTCTGCTGTTAGCAGCAGTCTGCAAGTAAAATTCACTGCTATCCTGACACTCAAGGCGGCCTTCATTGTCGTCTGCACCGATGACAACGAGGCTGAAAAACTACTGACCACCACTGCTATTACCAAGCTTCAAGAACGGGGATTTCAAATCTGGACTTCCCCTGCAATGAGGGCTAAGAGGACTGTGTTCCTCAAACGCCTAGACTCACTCATCACTGCTCAAGACATCGCTGATATCAAGACATCTATAGAGGACCTGAACCCCTGGGCAAAGGTCGACTCCATTCTAAAAATTCCTACTGCACCATCCATGATGAAGGTCACCTTCACTGACGTCACCATGGCGGAGAAGGCACTAGATGAAGGAATAGCAGTACATTACTTTCACATCAACCCAGCCTTCATTGAAGCAGAAAGATACACAATTGTTCCACAATGCTACAATTGCTTCTCGTACTTACACAGCACCAAGGAATGCACCAACAAGGACAAGAAGTTCTGTACAAACTGTGGTACTGAAGGCCACGACTACAAGTCCTGCTCCACCACCACTCAACCCAAGTGTCTTAACTGCAAGACTGAGCACCATACCTTGGCTGCTCGTTGTCCAACACGCCGTGAAGTACTGAAGAAAGCACAAGAAGTTAACCTGAAAAGGCACAGCAAAGTCACCTACCTACGCTGCCATCGCCAAGATCCAGTCCAACACCGCTAAGATTCTCAAGGCCACACTACCACCCACCAACGCAATCGTCACACCACCAACAATGGACACCACAAAGATCCAGTACTGCATGATATATGCCCACATGGCCAACATGGCAAATCCTGGCTCCTTCAACACTATCATCAACGAGATCTTTGAACTTAATAATATGCCCAAGTTCAACTTCCCAGACTCACCACCATCAGCTGACATCATCAAGTGCACCAGTGCGCCACTTAATATCACAACGCCTGCTCAGCCGACACAGCCGCAGACGCCACCACCGCCAACTCCCGACACTGGACCTGAACACGCCTCAGAACCGTCAACATCGACAACAACTACCATTCAACAAGCCACAAATTATGAAGACTCCCAGACTCCTCCCCACACTACTATAGAAGAAACAGAAGAAAACAAATTCCCTGAAGAAGCCCTGACGAAATAGAAGAAAATACTGAGGACTATAATGAAAACACCGGAGAAAATACAGACACTAACATCGCTACCTTAAAGACGATTACTTTCTACACTACCCCTGCCTTGCCTGACGAAATGTACACTAAAGAACTTCTGACTCGCCTACAAGATGGAACAGTAAAACACGTCCGCCACGCAGATTGTTATCTAAACTATAGACAAATACTAATGATGCTCATTCCCTACCTGGAAGTCCACTCTCAAAAATTTAAACTGTTCCACATGAATAAAGAGACTTCAAAATTAAAGACCGAAGCTCCGATCCAGTTTTCCCTTTCTAAGTGCCCAAGCAAGCAAGTACAAAGGTAAAAAAATCTGCATCGCCATGAGATCCAGCACACCTGATGACACCTGATGACCACCAGTCCACTCTAATCCAGCCACCTGACAACAAACCAGTGAGCACTGCAAGCACCCTGTGGAGTCTCTCGGCTCCACCCTCACCGGACCCACACACCTCACACCTGACGCACACCCAGTCACCAAGTCACATGTCAACAAGCCAGTGAGCACTGCAGCCAGTCTAGCCTCGACTTTTGCCATCATTCATCGCCTCACAACGCTTAGCAGCTGGGTTTAGCCCTGGCTCTTTATCTTAGACTCAAGATATTCCTCTCACCAACTATCCTTCGTCTGTCCCCACTTCACATCGCCCTCATGAGGGCTCTTACCTGAGAGTATCCATCATCAAAGAACCAATCACGGACCACCTCTGCCAAGCCCCAGACTCCACCACCACCAGGACCTGTCACTCGCTCTGCGGCCCAAGCTTGCAACCCACCCACTGCTGCTCCTAACACAGATACTGACGTTAACCAGGTGCAAACCTTCATAGGGGTTTACTTTGTCACCACCAACCAATATCCCGAGATAATGTATGCCAAGGAACTTTACCAGCGTCTTCAGGATGGAACTGTCAAGTATACCCTTGATCAGGGCACCAACTACTCCTACTCAGTCATCCTAGATGATATTCTACTAGAAGACGTATACCCTTTTAAAATGGATTTCATCACTGGAAAGAAATTCAAGTCTCTTGTGAATGGATCTCCTACTCATCTGACATTAGACAACACTAATTCTCCCGACTCCAAGACCCAGTAATCAACTCATCACTGTGCAGTGTGCCTGCCCTCTCTCGTCCTTGCCTACCTGCTCTGCCCTGCCACCCTGCCACCCTGCCGCCCTGCCGCATTGCCGCCCTCCTCGCTCTCATGAGCCAGCACTACCGTCCACCACCATGCTGAGTCATCGCTTGCAGTACATCCGTACCACCTGCTCCACAGTGGTTGGGCCACTGATCTTTCCTTCCCTTCCTCTTCCACCATCCCATCCTTTTCCAATATTTCCATCCTTCCTAATCCTTCTTCCTTCCCCATCTCGTCGATTCTCGGCCATATCGATTCGATGTAGCATCACCACCATGATGCAATACTCCAACAGGGTCAAGATCAAGCCTGTTAGTGGAGCTATAAATGACTCCACTAAGCTAGCACTTGCGTCTGCTGTTAGCAGGAGTCTGCAAGTAAAATTCACTGCTATCCTGACACTCAAGGTGGCCTTCATTGTCGTCTGCACCGACGACAATGAGGCTGAAAAACTACTGACCACCACTGCTTCTACCAAGCTTCAAGAACGGGGATTTCAAATCTGGACTTCCCCTGCAATGAGGGCTAAGAGGACTAGGTTCCTCAAACGCCTAGACTCACTCATCACTGCTCAAGACATCGCTGACATCAAGACATCTATAGAGGACCTGAACCCCTGGGCAAAGGTTGACTCCATTCTAAAAATACCTACTGCTCCGTCCATGATGAAGGTCACCTTCACTGACGTCACCATGGCGGAGAAAGCACTAGATGAGGGAATAGCAGTACATTACTTTCACATCAACCCTGCCTTCATTGAAGCAGAAAGATACACAATTGTTCCACAATGCTACAACTGCTTCTCGTACTTACACAGCACCAAGGAATGCACCAATAAGGACAAGAAGTTCTGCACAAACTGCGGTACTGAAGGCCACGACTACAAGTCCTGCTCCACCACTACTCAACCCAAATGTCTTAACTGCAAGACTGAGCACCATACCTTGGCTGCTCGTTGTCCAACACGCCGTGAAGTACTGAAGAAAGCACAAGAAGTTAACCTGAAAAAAGCACAGCATAAGTCACCTACATATGCTGCCATCGCCAAGATCCAGTCCAACACCACTAAGATTCTCAAAGCCACTCTACCACCCACCAACGCAGTCGCTACACCACCAACAATGGACACCACAAAGATCCAGTACTGCATGATATATGCCCACATGGCCAACATGGCAAACCCTGGCTCCTTCAACACTGTCATTAACGAGATCTTTGATCTTAATAATATGCCCAAGTTCAACTTCCCAGACTCACCACCATCAGCTAACATCATTAAGTGCACCAGTGCGCCACTCAATATCACAACGCCTGCTCAGCCAACACAGCCGCAGCCGCCACCACCACCACCACCTCAAGCTCCTCCCTCTCGCATGGAGACGGACCAATCAGAGATCGCACACGCGCCGACTCCACCAGCAACTTCCTCCACCACCACACCACTCTCTGCTGAAGCCAGTGCAGACACTATTGTATCTCCACCAACCAAGAAACCGACAACATTCACTGAAGAGACAACATCCCACCACATAACATTCAATGGAGCCCGATTCTACACTGCTGATGTAAATGGAGGCGACCTACCCTTACTAGAACTGCATACACGGCTGATAAATGGCAGAGTCAAATACGCTACCATCCCATTTCCCGCTGGAGAAATACAACAACCAAACAAGATATTAACACTTGCTGAGGTACTAAAGGGAGTCTCAGATGCAGTTACAGACGCCGACTATTACAACGCCAAAGTACTCGTTGACGTCGTGAACAAAGCCACATTCAAGAAGTTAATAAATGGAACCCGAGAATAGACACACTCTAGAAAAACCAGAAACACCCTGACATAAACCAGCATCTCATCACCTAGAAATACTACATGCCAAGCCACCCTGACCTCCACTGTCAACCCAAGCCAGAGTCCAGCATCGTCACCAGCCACTTCCCAAGAGTGTAGCAGCATGCAGCAGCCAGATCAGCCATCATCTCCATGTCTTCTACATCGCCTGCAAAATCCTGATCTCCAGCTCCTGTCCCCTATCGCTCCGCAGCTGGGTTAAGCCCTGGCACTTTATCTACGACTCAAGACATTCCTCTCACCAACTTCTCTTCAGCTGTCCACACTTCCCCGCTCACCCACTTGTGGGTCTTACCTAGACTGTCAATCAATCAATCAATCAAGTCTAGGTAAGACCCACAAGTGGGTGAGCGGGGAAGTGTGGACAGCTGAAGAGAAGTCGGTGAGAGGAATGTCTTGAGTCGTAGATAAAGTGCCAGGGCTTAACCCAGCTGCGGAGCGATAGACTGTCAAGATCAAGATCAAGATCAAGTGTAGGTAAGACCCTTTTGGGTGAAGGGGAAGTGGGTACAGAGGAAGAGTAGTTGGGTGAGAGGAAGAATGATTAGTAGGAGAGATAGTACCAGGGCTTGACCCAGTAGCTAGGTAGATAGTGATTCAGGAATTTGCATTTTTTTTTCGACTTGGACACGGCATGGGAGTTCTGTGGTACGGGGCTGGCGCAAACACATCACTGCAAGGCACAAGGGCTACTCAGTTAGTTATCAAAGCAATTTAAAAAACAAATTAAAAAACAAATTAAAACAAGTTAAAAAAAACAAATTAAAATAAAGGTTACAAAGGACATCTTTTAAGGTCCACCCCTGTAAAGACAGGGATGCAGCTATGTTAGCTTTTACTGTGGGCTATTGATAGTGTATAGGGGGTTTGGAGCTGGATCTAGGATCGAGTAGAATAAGTTATGTGAGTTGTTGGGTTTTCGTATAATGTCGTCTAAGTATGTGGTCCAATGGTCATGTCTAGTTTCAAGTCTGTCTATTTGTTTGTCGCTGAGTGTCTTCCAGTACACATTCAAGGCCGGAGTGTTCGCCTGTATGTGAAGGGATTCACTAGTAAGGAAGTCATCCCACCTGGTATTAGACACCCAACGCAGAGCTTTGTTCTGGATGCTTTGTAGCTTGAGTTTATTGGTCTTTGCAGCTAAGGAGAGGGCTAGTGGGCAATAGGTTAGAAGTGGTCTAATGAGAGTTTTATAGAGGTGAAGCTTGGTGCGAGGAGAAGCACGTTTTAGTTTGTATAACCCTTGGAGGGCTTTTGAGGCTATAGCATGTTTGGTTATAGTGTGTAGGTGAAGTCTGAGTCGATGGTCAAGGGTAACTCCTAGAACTGAGGTTTTAATGGTCCAGGGAAGGTATGTGCGAGTTTCTGCTGTTTTGATTTCTATCCTGGGCGGAGGGTCTTTTCTTCTGTAGTTAAAGTAGGTTATGTTAGATTTTGTAGCATTTGTTTTGATTCTCCACTTCTGTTCCCAGTAGGATATTTTGTCTACTTCATCTTGTGTTCTGTTTGCTAGGTGATTTATATATTGATGGGTGATAAGTTGGGTAATGTCATCAGCATATGCAAGTGTTATGGAGTCAACGTGCATTGGTGTTGGAATGTCATTGGTGTATAATATGTATAGTGTGGGGGAGAGGACAGATCCTTGTGGGACTCCTGCATGTAGTGGGAAGTAATCTGAATGGCAGCCTTGGAATCTGATTCTCATCGTTCTGCCGTCTAGGAAATTGCACAGGAGTTTTTTGATGTTTGCGGGGAAGTTGAAGTTAGTGCAAAGTTTTTGCTTAAGGCCATTGTGCCATACTGTGTCGAAAGCTTTTTCTACATCTTTTGCTACTAAGGCTGTCTTTTTTCTTTGCTGTGTGTTGATGTAGATGTAGTTCAGTATGATGTTTAAGGCATCTTGGGTGGATCGTCTGGCTCTGAATCCAAACTGTCCTTCAGAAAGGAGGGAGTTGTGTTCGAGGTGTCTCCTGAGTCTTTTGTTGATGAGTCTTTCGTATAGTTTGCCAAGGACTTCTAGTAGACTGATGGGACGGTAGTTTTTGGGGTCTGTGTGGTCTTTCCCAGGTTTTGGGATGAGGATTGCTGTGGCTGCCTTGAAGAGTGGGGGGAAGTACCCTGAGGCTAAGGAAGCATTGAGGAGGTTTGTGAGTGCTGTGACGGTAGAGTTTGGTAGGTGTTTAAGTATGATGTGGTTTAGGCCAGAGGCTCCTGGAGCTTTTGGAGGGAGTGTGTTGAGGAGTTGTTTTATGTCAGCGCTGGTGAGAGGGGTATTAAGCTCTTGAGTGGAGGTGAGGGTGTCAAGTTGGATAATCCTGTCAGGTGTTGTTTGCTGTATGTTTTCATGGTTCCAGTGATCAACTTGCTGTGTGTGTAGTAAGGCATTAGGGTGTGGGGGGTGAGGGTGAAAGATGTTCTCCCATATGAGTTTAAAGGTGTTGGTTGCTGTCTGTGGGTCAGTGATATGTGCATTGTTGTGTGTGAGGTGTTTGAATTTGCTGCTCGTGATGGTGCCTCGTACTTTCCTGATGAAATTCCAGAAGTCTCTGGGGTCTTTTATTCTTTGTTCTTCAGCCTTGTGGATTAGTTGGTCCCAGTGTGTACTGTGGTCTAATTCGAGGCTGCGTAGTATGTTGTTTTGGAGGTATGTGAGATCCTGTCTGATTTGAGCGAATCTATGTGTGTTTTGGATGAAGCGGTTCTGGTAGCATATGAGTAGCCTTTTGGTTCTGATGGAAGGCTTAAAGGAGTATCGCATGGTGTGTGATTTTTTGGGGACAGCTGTGTTTGTTGCAGCAGTGATTGTTGCCTGTATGATGTTGAGTTGAGTGTCAATGTCAGATACTGGTTTATTGTTGTAGTCATAGGTGAGGTCGACATTATCTAGGTGTTGTTTAAAGGCTTCCCAGTTAGCTCTCTTGAAGGCGAATGTTGGTGTGACAGGAACGAGTATGGGGTTTGTTGAGATGTGTAAGATGATAGGGATGTGATCAGAGCCAATGATTGGTCCTGGTGCAATGTGGTGTTGAAAGAGAGAGCTGGCTCTGTTAGCGATGATGATGTCTGGTCTGCCCTGTCCCTGATGTCCATAAAAAGTATTGAAGAATGGTCCCAGGTGTAGCAGATGTTTTTGATTTATGAAGTCGTGTAGCTGTGTGCCTATTGGGTTATTGGTGTTGTGGTTAAATGTAGTGTGTCTTGCATTCATATCTGCTAAGAGGTAGGTTGGGATATTTGTGTGGTTGAAGACTGTGGTGAGATCATGTATGTTAAGAGCTGTGTTGGGTCTAGCATATGTGGTGAAGAAGATAAATGGACCTATATGTGTGTGTAATTTGATGGCTAGACAGTGTTGGTGATTGAAAGTCAGTGGTAGGAATTCGTGTTTTAATGTGGAGTTGACCAGGATCGCAACCCCATCATGTGGGGCATGAGGAGAGTGTTGTGTGGTGTACCCATAGTGTCTGATGGTTTGTGTTGCTTGTAGACTGATGCTGTTTAGCAGTAATACATCTGGTCTTTCTGTTTCAATGAGTTCAGCTATCATGTGTCTTATGGTGTAGTAACATCTAACATTGAGTTGTATTACTTTGAATGTTCCTGAGGAGGGTCAGTGTCAACGTTGTTAAGGCTAGGGGAATGTGTTGGGTTGGTTACTGCGTTGTTAATGTTTGTGAGAGAGGGAGGGAGAGAAGTGTTATTGGAGCTGGTTGTGAGTGTTAGGGTAGGTACATTGGTGTTGGAGTTTGTGAAGTAACCGGGTCGGGGGCCCATGAAGGTCATTCCCTTTGTCTGGTATTTGATTATGTGGTCTCTGGTTCGTTTCTTGGTTGGGGATCGAAATGCATATCTTTTTTCCTGTTCCCTGAGCTGTCTTTCCATTGTAGGGAAAGATTTTGGGTGAGATGGTTTCCTTCTGTTGGAGTTAGTGGGTCTGGGTGTGTCTGCATGTTGGGGGGCGGTGGCCTTGGATGTAGAGGGGGCAGCGGTGAAGGGTGTGGGGGGGGCGAAGTGGGGGGTAGTGGAGGTGGTGTGTGTGGAGGTATTGGAGGCTTGGCTAGGCTGTGATGTGGATGTTGTGGTTGTGGGTGGGATAGTGATGTTGTTCTGTGGAGCAAGTGTGGGTTTTGGTGGGCCTGGAGTGGGGAGGGGTTGAAGGGGTTGGGGAAAGCTATAGGTTGGGTGAAGCTTGATGGTGGGGGGATCTGCAGGAGGGGAAGGTTATTGGCTGTAAGTATGACATTTAGTGTGTGTGAGTAGTCCCAGTGGTGCAGTTCTGACAGTGCTACAGCCGAGTGCACAGCTGTTGCTATCTTGCAGTTCGATATGAAGTCTAGAGTGTTGGGGGGTGCCTGCGTGTTGGTTTTGGTCATAGGGGGGTTGGGGGGGGGCGTGGGGTTGAGGGTAGGGGAGGGTTGGAGGGAGGGAGGGAATTTGAAGAGGGAATGGGGTTGGGTTGGGGGTTGGGCAGGGGGAGTGGGGCCCAGTTAAGTGGTGTTGCCCAAGCACTGGTGGGGGGAAGGGGGGTTGAGAGGGGGAGAGGATCATCTGTGTGCTTTTGGTTGGGTAAGGAGTGGGGTTCGTCTCCTTTCAAGGTATTAAGATATTCTTTCCTTTTTGGGCAGGCATTAGACACAGCAGTATGTGTGCCTTGACAGTTGGAGCATTTTGTGGGTTGATTGCAAGTTGTCCAGTAGTGTCCAGGGGCAGAGCACTTGGAGCATATCTGTGGTGTAGTGCAAGTGGGTTTGCTGTGTCCAAAATTGTAGCATTTCAAGCATTGTTCAATGTGATGATAATTTATGGTGTATAGAGAATCAGCAGGCATACTGATTGTCTTGGCGAGAATTCCCCTGCTAAGCAGCTTAACAGCTTCACAAGGGGAATAACACCGTATTTTAAGAATGTTAGAGTTAGGAGGTCTGAATATGTCATCTATTATTACATTGTTTTTACTACTAATGTCTTGGATGAGATCGTCCTTGTCGGTGTCATATGCAGTCAGTAGTGATATGTTCACGAATTTTGCAATTACTGTACTCTTGGCCCGGTGTTCTGGGCTCCAAATGATGGAGAACCCAGCCTCTAAGAGTCTGGGCCTTGTCTGGATATCAGTATATATGCTGTAAGATTGTTTGTTAAGGATTAGTTTGAAGCCAGTGTTTGTTTTAATCACATTAGTTTGGGGTGCTTGGGTTATTTGAAACAGACGGTTCATGGCAGTGGTTGCATCTAAATCTCCTTTTGAGTACTTAAGCAAGAGGGAGAAGGAGGTGGGTTTTTGGTGGGGGTTGGCAGGGTTGGGGGTTGAAGGGGTTATGGTAGGAGGTTGGGTATTCGATGTACCTTGCAGTGAATTCATCTTGGCGGTTATGCATGGGCTGGAGGCTTGCTATCAGTCGATTGGCTATCATGGAGTTTGTGCGTGTGTATGTACCTGCCCAGAGTGGGCGTCCTGTGCGTAAATCACTTGGAATGCAGCCACAGGCACCGGTCAGACGAATACCCCACCGCAGCAGGAGCAGGTCCTTCCGGTCCAGAAAAATGAAAAATTTTAAGGAGAGTAGAAAAAGGCGTTGGTGTTATCCAATTGGTGTAGTCTAGCCAATCCACTGTGTGGGTATCTTTAACCACCTCAATAAAGCGGGATCGACAGGCCCTTTAGAAAATTACGACGCATAAAGTTTTCTATTTATTGTCTGAAAAAAAGATATTGGCCAAAAAAAAGATGCTGTCTAAATAATTCTCAGAGATGCTGTTACAACCGAACTGGTGATGAGGTCTACTGTATACCATGGGTACACTTGCTGTATAGCAGTGGTGTCGTGGTCTAGCTTTTGAAGGTCAGCAGGGCGACTCCTAGGGCAGTGGTGGTTATCAGGTACCAGCAGCAGGAGTGCAGAGGCCGTCGTTCTACCCTTGGGCAGACTAGCAGCGACGCACTATTCCTGGTGTTGGTGTCCTTGTTGCGCTCAGCAGGTGCCACAAGCAGGTTAGCAGGAATGTTGAGGAGGTAAAAAACCTCATGTGAGGTAAAAAGCCTCCTCTCCTTTCAAGGTCCCTTTTTTAAGACATTTGTAGGCCACCGACCAGGGACACCTGACATAGTCTTGACCAATAGAGATTGTGACCTCTACCACTGCAGGGTCTACCCTGGTGGCGATGTGGGTTCCGATCACATCCCAGTTATCATCACTCTGCAGGCCTCACCGTTTAGGATTCCCACTCCTCCAAAAATTAACTTAAACTCTCTGGGATTTGACCCATTCAGAGAATACCTGGGCCATGACGATACCATCTCACTTGATGGCCAGCCTCTCGATAAAATCGATGAAGCATTACACTCTTTGCATGATCGAATACTAGAGGCAACACATGCAACTTGTCAAACAACAACATCAAAAATATACCAGCAATATAAACCTACTTCCGAAATACGTGACTGCATGAGGAATTATCAAACTGAATGTAACAGGCATCTCCTCACAAGTCAGCCAACTCGGGCTGTCCTGCAGATGTTGAGGAGAGAACTAATTACTTTGATTTCCCAACATAAGAACGAATTGTGGAAACATCTTGTTCAACAAGCAAACCAGTATAAACGTCAACCGGAAAAGTTTTGGAGCAAGATTCGTCAGCTTTTAGGGCTAAACATAAGGCTGCTAACTACCTTACATACATTTTTACTGACGAAGATGATGAAGAAATAACCATAAAATTAGAAGATCCACAAGACCAAGTTAATTTAATGGGTGAGGTGTGGGAGAAAATTCTCACCCACAATACGACTAGAAGATTCAATAATATCCACTATCAAGAGGTCAATACATGGAGAGATGACAACCTACATGATCTCCAACCGCTCCCACTGATTGATATATCTTCTCTTGAAGAGGATCATCCTCTCACTCGACCAATCTCCCTCAGAGAATTGAGTCAAGTTATAGGTAAAATGAGGAACAAAGCGCCGGGTTTATCAGGAATAACTGTCAAGCAAGTAAAATACTTACCTAGGAATTGTAAAGAAACTCTCGTCAACATCTTTAATGCCATTTTGGCCACCGGACATTTTCCAATTGCTCTTAAAACAGCGAAGATGATTTTTATTCCAAAACCAAATAAAGATGTCCATAAACCTGATAATTATAGACCTATTTCGTTATTAGAGGTCACAGGTAAAGTTCTTGAGAAGATTGTTGCTAATAGACTAAATTATTACATGGAATACAATCATCTTTTTACCGAGAAACAATTTGGTTTCCGCAATCATAGAGGGACCCAACATGCCATAAATATAGTTTACGATGCTGTTGCCAGCTTGCGGAAACAGGGCAATCTTGCCCTTATTGCTACCAGAGATGTTCATAAAGCCTTTGACAGCTTATGGCATGATGGCCTTATTTACAAACTGATTGACCTTCCTCAACACAACTGGACCTTTCTTCGCTTTATATACAACTTCCTCTCGAGTAGAAAAAGTTTTCCTTTCTTTAGTGGTAAGACAGCTGAACCGTTTATACCGACAGCTGGTGTACCTCAGGGCTCGTGTCTTAGCCCAATATTATTCAATATTTATGTCAATGATCTACCTCAACCGGAGTATAATGATACAATTATTACTCAATTTGCTGATGATGTAATTCATGTAGTTTCGTCCACTCCTGTTACAGGCAAATATAAATATGAGAGGGTCATAGAAAAATGAATACAGAATTACGTAGAACAGCGAACTGGGAGAGGAAATGGCGTATTACTACTAACCCAGACAAAGTTCTTATCAGTACAATTGGCTGTTTTTCCTCCACCATTGAAGATAAAGGGGGTATCTCCATCAGAGATATACCTATTGCCATTCATAATCCTAATAAGATACTGGGTTATGAGATAGACAGGATACTTCACTCCACTTCCCATGTCACCAAAAAGATAAATTTAGCTAAAGCTCGACTTGCCACTTTATTCAGATTTCAATCAGCTCCATCTCACGTGAAAAACACCTGTATAAGATGATGATAAGACCCTTACTTGAATATCCGTGTGTGCCTTTGTCAATAACAACAAAAACAAACATGCTACAACTACAACGAGTTCAGAACAAAGCACTCCGTTTTATTACAGGCACAAGGAGAAGAGATAGAATTCGAATGGCTGATCTACATGTTCAACAAGACATTGTTGCAATGAATGTTCGGCTTGATCAGTTGAAGAAAAGGCAATTGTATACCATGCATGATTTGTATCTCCCAGACAGAGAACATCCTACCTTTTTGTCAATACCACCGATTACGTTATTAATGCAGCCCCCCATAGAACTCAAAGGATGACCCTCCATCAGAGAGTGAGAAGATATATACATAAAGATGATTTTCAACGCCCCAAGATCTTGAGTGACCTTCCAGATGATCCAGATGATTGGGTAACTCCAGAACCTTTCTATGTCTACTGATATCACTTCTAACCCAAGTTCTGGTGATTCCTGTTTTTACTCCACAGCTATTACATCCATTTAAGTAACAGTGTCAATAATACAAATGTTGGACACCACCTTTGCAAAGCACGCCGGCCAGCATTTCTTGATAGCAGTTTGTACAACCATCACTCGCCTTGCTATCGTCCTTTAATTCAAGTCCAGCAATTTAAAAAAAAAAAAAAAAAAAAAAAATTGCACTTAGTATACCCTTTGCCGATACAGAGTCATGCAACTATAACTTTATATCTGTGTGACACAGTTGGGCAAATGTTATGCCCCTTTTGATATATTACCTTGATATACCACTAAACACATATATTATGCACCAAAGTGGTTGGGCCACTTACCTTTTTTATCCTTCCTCCACACACACGCCCCATTTTTTCCCCAATTTCCATCCTTACCTATCCTTCTTCCTTCCCCATCTTACCAAAGCTCTGGTCAAAATGATGATGAAAAAGCCTCTCCCACTAGGGGATCGAAAGGCACTGTAGAGTGCAGGAGCGACTGTGTCCTGCATGAAGCGAGGAACACAGAGCGATCATAGACTGTCGAATCGAATCGAATAAGTTCAGGTAAGACCCACAGGTGGGTCGAGAGGAAGTGTGGACAGCTGAAGAGTAGTCGGTGAGAGGAAGGTCTTGAGTCGTAGATAAAAGTGCCAGGGCTTAACCCAGCTGCGGAGCGATAGGGGACAGGAGCTGGAGATCAGGAACTGAAGATCAGGAATTTGCAGGCGATGTAGAAGGTGTTACGCTGCTGGCTGCATCACTGCACAGAAGTACTAGCTGGTGACAAGGCTGGCGGCTGGCGTGGGTTGACAGGGACTGGGACTTGCAGTTTGATGGTGAGGTGCTTGATTACGTCGTGGCTGTCGTGGCTGTTACTGGAGTGTGATTTAATGGCGGGAGCCGTTTGTTAGCTTTTTAAACGTGGCTTTGTTCATGACGTCAATGTAGACTCTGGAGTTGAAATATTGTGGGTCTGTACTTGCCTCTGAGACTGTTTTTAGCATCTCAGCGAGTGTCAGTACAGTGTCTCTAGTTTCACCGTCTTCTAGTGGTATGGTAGCGAACTTGACTTTTCCGTTTAGCAGTCTTGTGTGTAGTTCATTTAAGTATAGGTCGTCTTCACTTGCATCAGCGGTGTAGAAGGCAGCAAACCTGAATGCTATGTGTCTTGGTGTTCTCTCATCTGTGAATATTTTTGATTTCTTGGGTGGTGGAGATTGCGGTATGTCGATAGTAGCTTCTGTTGAGAGTGTTGTGGTGGTGGTGGCGGCAGGTGCTGGCGGTGGTGGTGTCGGCGTCTGCGCGGTCTCTGATTGGTCCATCTCCATGGTGGAGGAGGAGCTTGAGGTGGTGGTGGTGGTAGCGGCTGCGGCTGTGTTGGCTGAGCAGGCGTTGTGATATTAAGTGGCGCACTGGTGCACTTGATGATGTCAGCTGATGGTGGTGAGTCTGGGAAGTTGAACTTGGGCATATTATTAAGTTCAAAGATCTCGTTGATGACAGTGTTGAAGGAGCCAGGATTCGCCATGTTGGCCATGTGGGCATATATCATGCAGTACTGGATCTTTGTGGTGTCCATTGTTGGTGGTGTAGCGACTGCGTTGGTGGGTGGTAGTGTGGCTTTGAGAATCTTAGTGGTGTTGGACTGGATCTTGGCGATGGCAGCATATGTAGGTGACTTATGCTGTGCTTTTTTCAGGTTAACTTCTTGTGCTTTCTTCAGTACTTCACGGCGTGTTGGACAACGAGCAGCCAAGGTATGGTGCTCAGTCTTGCAGTTAAGACACTTGGGTTGAGTGGTGGTGGAGCAGGACTTGTAATCGTGGCCTTCAGTACCGCAGTTTGTGCAGAACTTCTTGTCCTTGTTGGTGCATTCCTTGGTGCTGTGTAAGTACGAGAAGCAGTTGTAGCATTGTGGAACAATTGTGTATCTTTCTGCTTCAATGAAGGCAGGGTTGATGTGAAAGTAATGTACTGCTATTCCCTCATCTAGTGCTTTCTCCGCCATGGTGACGTCAGTAAAGGTGACCTTCATCATGGACGGAGCAGTAGGTATTTTTAGAATGGAGTCGACCTTTGCCCAGGGTTCAGGTCCTCTATAGATGTCTTGATATCAGCGATGTCTTGAGCAGTGATGAGTGAGTCTAGGCGTTTGAGGAACACAGTCCTCTTAGCCCTCATTGCAGGGGAAGTCCAGATTTGGAATCCCCGTTCTTGAAGCTTGGTAGTAGCAGTGGTGGTCAGTAGTTTTTCAGCCTCGTTGTCGTCGGTGCAGACGACAATGAAGGCCGCCTTGAGTGTCAGGATAGCAGTGAATTTTACTTGCAGACTGCTGCTAACAGCAGACGCAAGTGCTAGCTTAGTGGAGTCATTTATAACTCCACTAACAGGCTTGATCTTGACCCTGTTGGAGTATTGCATCATGGTGGTGATGCTACACAGACGCAGTAAGGTTCCCCTCCCCAACGGGGATCGCAGGGATGACAATACTGGGAATGTGAGAGGTGAGTGCAGGTCTCCTCCTCTCCTCGAGAATGTATGAGGTCCCTCCTCTCCTCGAGAATGTATATCTTGTAGGGAGGGAGAGATGGAGGGAGATAGAGAGATAGAGGGAGAGGGAGGGAGAGGGGAGGAGAGAGAGAGGTAAGGAGAGGGAGAGGGATAGAGAGGTAGGGGGGAGGGAGGGGAGATAGGGGGAGAAGGAGGTATAGAGAGGGGGAGGAAACAGAACAAGTGTAGGTAAGACCCTTTCGGGTGAAGGGAAGTGGGTACAGAGGAAGAGTAGTTGGGTGAGAGGAAGAATGATTAGTAGGAGGGATAGTACAGGGCTTGACCCAGTAGCTAGGTAGATAGTGATTCAGGAATTTGCATTTTTTCGATTTGGGACACGGCATGGGAGTTCTGTGGTACGGGGCTGGCGCAAACACATCACTGCAAGGCACAAGGTCTACTCAGTTAGTTATCAAAAGCAATTTAAAAACAAATTAAAAAACAGGTTTAAAAACAAATTAAAATAAAGGTTACAAAGGACATCTTTAAGGTCCACCCTGTAAAGACAGGGATGCAGCTATGTTAGCTTACTGTGGGCTATTGATAGTGTATAGGGGTTTGGAGCTGGATCTAGGATCGAGTAGAATAAGTTAGAGGGGAGAATCGAATCGAATCGAATAAGTTCAGGTAAGACCCACAGGTGGGTCGAGAGGAAGTGTGGACAGCTGAAGAGTAGTCGGTGAGAGGAAGGTCTTGAGTCGTAGATAAAAGTGCCAGGGCTTAACCCAGCTGCGGAGCGATAGGGGACAGGAGCTGGAGATCAGGAACTGAAGATCAGGAATTTGCAGGCGATGTAGAAGGTGTTACGCTGCTGGCTGCATCACTGCACAGAAGTACTAGCTGGTGACAAGGCTGGCGGCTGGCGTGGTTGACAGGGACTGGGACTTGCAGTTTGATGGTGAGGTGCTTGATTACGTCGTGGCTGTCGTGGCTGTTACTGGAGTGTGATTTAATGGCGGGAGCCGTTTGTTAGCTTTTTAAACGTGGCTTTGTTCATGACGTCAATGTAGACTCTGGAGTTGAAATATTGTGGGTCTGTACTTGCCTCTGAGACTGTTTTTAGCATCTCAGCGAGTGTCAGTACAGTGTCTCTAGTTTCACCGTCTTCTAGTGGTATGGTAACGAACGACTTTTCCGTTTAGCAGTCTTGTGTGTAGTTCATTTAAGTATAGGTCGTCTTCACTTGCATCAGCGGTGTAGAAGGCAGCAAACCTGAATGCTATGTGTCTTGGTGTTCTCTCATCTGTGAATATTTTTGATTTCTTGGGTGGTGGAGATTGCGGTATGTCGATAGTAGCTTCTGTTGAGAGTGTTGTGGTGGTGGTGGCGGCAGGTGCTGGCGGTGGTGGTGTCGGCGTCTGCGCGGTCTCTGATTGGTCCATCTCCATGGTGGAGGGAGGAGCTTGAGGTGGTGGTGGTGGTGGCGGCTGCGGCTGTGTTGGCTGAGCAGGCGTTGTGATATTAAGTGGCGCACTGGTGCACTTGATGATGTCAGCTGATGGTGGTGAGTCTGGGAAGTTGAACTTGGGCATATTATTAAGTTCAAAGATCTCGTTGATGACAGTGTTGAAGGAGCCAGGATTCGCCATGTTGGCCATGTGGGCATATATCATGCAGTACTGGATCTTTGTGGTGTCCATTGTTGGTGGTGTAGCGACTGCGTTGGTGGGTGGTAGTGTGGCTTTGAGAATCTTAGTGGTGTTGGACTGGATCTTGGCGATGGCAGCATATGTAGGTGACTTATGCTGTGCTTTTTTCAGGTTAACTTCTTGTGCTTTCTTCAGTACTTCACGGCGTGTTGGACAACGAGCAGCCAAGGTATGGTGCTCAGTCTTGCAGTTAAGACACTTGGGTTGAGTGGTGGTGGAGCAGGACTTGTAATCGTGGCCTTCAGTACCGCAGTTTGTGCAGAACTTCTTGTCCTTGTTGGTGCATTCCTTGGTGCTGTGTAAGTACGAGAAGCAGTTGTAGCATTGTGGAACAATTGTGTATCTTTCTGCTTCAATGAAGGCAGGGTTGATGTGAAAGTAATGCCGCTATTCCCTCATCTAGTGCTTTCTCCGCCATGGTGACGTCAGTAAAGGTGACCTTCATCATGGACGGAGCAGTAGGTATTTTAGAATGGAGTCAATCTTTGCCCAGGGGTTCAGGTCCTCTATAGATGTCTTGATATCAGCGATGTCTTGAGCAGTGATGGTGAGTCTAGGCGTTTGAGGAACACAGTCCTCTTAGCCCTCATTGCAGGGGAAGTCCAGATTTGAAATCCCCGTTCTTGAAGCTTGGTAGTAGCAGTGGTGGTCAGTAGTTTTCAGCCTCGTTGTCGTCGGTGCAGACGACAATGAAGGCCGTCTTGAGTGTCAGGATAGCAGTGAATTTTACTTGCAGACTGCTGTAACAGCAGACGCAAGTGCTAGCTTAGTGGAGTCATTTATAACTCCACTAGCAGGCTTGATCTTGACCCTGCTGGAGTTTGCATCCCTGGTGGTGATGCTACACAGACGCAGTAAAGGTTCCCCTCCCCAACGGGGATCGCAGGGATGACAATACTGGGAATGTGTGAGGTGCACAGGTGTGCAGTTGAGTGTGTGTGGAGGAATCGAATCGAATAAGTTCAGGTAAGACCCACAGGTGGGTCGAGAGGAAGTGTGGACAGCTGAAGAGTAGTCGGTGAGAGGAAGGTCTTGAGTCGTAGATAAAGTCCCGGGGCAACCCGCTGCGGAGCGATAGGGGACAGGAGGCTGGAAATCAGGAACTGAAGATCAGGAATTTGCAGGCGATGTAGAAGGTGTTACGCTTGGCGCATCACTGCACAGATACTAGCTGGTGCCCAAGGCTGGCGGCTGGCGTGGGTTGACAGGGCCCGGGACTTGCAGTTTGATGGTGGGGTGCTTGATTCGTCTGGCTGTCTGGCTGTTACTGAGTGGGGTTTAATGGGGGATTTGCTTTTTAAAACGTGGCTTTGTTCATGACGTCAATGTGACTCTGGAGTTGAAATATTGTGGGTTGTATTGCCTCTGAGACTGTTTTAGCATCTCAGCAGTGTAGTACGGTCTCTAGTTTCACCGTCTTCTAGTGGTATGGTAGCGAACTTGATTTTCCGTTTAGAGTCTTTGTGTAGTTCATTTAAGTGGTCGTCTTACTTGCATCGGGTTTGTAGAAGGCAGCAAACCTGAATGCTATTGTTTGGTGTTCTCTCATCTGTGAATATTTTTGATTTCTTGGGGGTGGAATTGGGGATGTCGATAGTAGCTCGTTGAGAGTGTTGTGGTGGTGGTGGCGGCAGGGGCTGGCGGTGGTGGTGTCGGCGTCTCGCGGTCTCTGATTGGTCCATCTCCATGGTGGAGGAGGAGCTTGAGGTGGTGGTGGTGGTGGCGGCCGGCTGTGTTGGCTGAGCAGGCGTTGTGATATTAAGTGGCGCACTGGTGCACTTGATGATTCAGCTGATGGTGGTGAGTCTGGGAAGTTGAACTTGGGCATATTATTAAGTTCAAAGTCTCGTTGATGACAGTGTTGAAGGAGCCAGGATTCGCCATGTTGGCCATGTGGGCATATATCATAGTACTGGCCCCTCCCCAACGGGGATCGCAGGGATGACAATACTGGGAATGTGTGAGGTGCACAGGTGTGAGTTGAAATGATCGTGCACCACCACCTCAAGCTCCTCCCTCTCGCATGGAGACGGACCAATCAGAGACCGCACACGCCCCGCTCCACCAGCCTTCCTCCACCACCCAACCTCTCTGCAAAGCAAGTGTAGTCACTATTGTACCTCCCAACCAAAACGCAAATTCACGAGAGACAACATCCCCCACCCATAACATTCAAGGAGCTCGATTCTACACTGCTGATTTTAAATGGGGCAACCCTTCAGAACTGTACACGGCTGATAAATGGCAGAATTAAATACGCAACCATCCCATTTCCCGCGGAGAAATACAACAACCAAACAAGATATTGACACGGGGACAAAGGGATCTCGGGATGCAGTTACAGACGCCGACTATTACAACGCCAAAGTACTCGTTGACGTCGTGAAAAAGCCACATTAAAAAGAAGTTAACAAATGGAACCCGAGAATAGCACCTTAGAAAAAACCAGTCACCCTGACATGGAAGCATCTCATCACCTAGAAAATACTACTGCCAAGCCACCCTGCCTCCACTGTCCCCCCAAGCCAGGTCCAGCATCGTCCCGCCACTTCCCAAGAGTATAGCAGCATGCAGCAGCCAGATCAGCCATCATCTCCATGTCTTCCACGCCTCAAGATCCTGATCTCCGCTCCTGTCCCTATCGCTCCGCACTGGGTTAAGCCCGGCCATCTACGACTCAAGACATTCCTCTCACCGACTTCTCCAGCTGTCCACCTTCCCCTCACCCACTTGTGGGTCTTCCTAGACTTGATTGATTTGATTGACATATCAGACACCCTGTGCACCTCCCACATTCCCAGTATTGTCATCCCTGCGATCCCCGTTGGGGGGGGAATTCCCGCGTCTGTGTAGCATCACCACCATGATGCAATACTCCAACAGGGTCAAGGTAAAACCTGCAGTGGGTTTTGCTCCACTGCTAAACACTTTTCGTCTGTGTTAGCAGCAGTCTGCAAGTAAAATTCCTGCTATCCTGACATTTAAGGGGCCTTTATTTGTCTGCCCGACAACATTTAAAACACTGACCACCACTGGGACTACCGGGTTAAAAAGGTTTTCAAATCTGGACTTCCCCCGCAATGGGGGCTGAGGATGTGTTCCTCAAACGCCTAGACTCATTTTACTGCTCAGCATCGCTGATATCAAGGCATCTATGAGGACCTGAACCCCTGGGCAAAAAGGGCGACTCCATTCTAAAAATACCTACTTCCCCGTCCATAGAAGGTCACCTTTCGCGTCACCATGGCGGGAAAGCCGATGAGGGAATAGCAGTACATTCTACATCAACCCTGCCTTCTTGAACAGAAAGAACCCCAATTTTCCACAATGCTACAACTCTTCTCGTACTTACCGCACCGGAATGCACCAACAAGGACAAAAGTTCTGCACAAACTGCGGTACCCGAAGGCCACGATTACAATCCTGCTCCACCACCACTCAACCCAAGTGTCTTAACTGCAAGACGAGCCCCACCTTGGCTGCTCGTTTAACATGAAGTACTGAAGAAAGCACAAAGTTAACCTGAAAAAGCACAGCATAAGTCACCTACATATGCTGCCATCGCCAAGATCCGTCAACACCACTAAGATTCTCAAAGCCACACTAACCCACCAACGCTGCTTCCCCCAACAATGGACACCACAAAGATCCAAGTTGCATGATATATGCCCCCATGGCCAACATGGCGAATCCTCTTTCAACACTGTCATCCGAGATCTTTGAACTTTAATACCCAATTCCAACTTCCCAGACTCACCCCATCAGCTGTCATCAAGTGCACCGGTGCGCCCCTTAAAACACAACGCCTGCTCAGCCAACACGCCCAGCCGCCCCACCACCACCACCTCCAAGCTCCCCCCTCCACCATGGAGATGGACCAACCAGAGACCGCGCAGGCGCCGGCCCCCCACCGCCAGCACCTGCCGCCACCACCACCACAACACCCAACAGAAGCTACTATCGACATACCGCAACCCCACCACCCAAGAAATCAAAAATATTCACAGATGAGAGAACACCAAACACATAGATTAGGTTTGCTGCCTTCACCGCTGATGCAAGTGAAGACGACCTAACAAATGAACTACAACAAGACTGCTAAAGGAAAAGTCCGTTCCTTCTACCACTGAAGACGGTGAAACTAGAGACACTGTACTGACACTCGCTGAGATGCTAAAAACAGTCTCAGAGGCAAGTACAGACCCACAATATTTCAACTCCAGAAATCCCCACATTGACGCCCTGAACAAACCACGTTTAAAAAC
>WNWK01011748.1:0-63034 GCA_009830355.1 Cherax destructor | reverse complement strand
TATATATATATATATATTATTTTAATTTAAAAAAAATTAAATAATAATTCAGGGAAGTGACCAAACAGAGAAGGTTACTAGTCCCATGCTCCCGGCATTTTGGTCGCCTCTTACGATATGTATCGCTTACAGAGGAAGAATTGTTTCCATTTCCCCCATGGAGATAAGAGGAAATAAAGAAGAACAAGAACTAATAAGAAAATAAAAAAACCCAAAGATGAGTGTAAAAATATGTGATGAAATGTATGTGTAGTGTATAGAAATGGCACTTTATACCTATCGTCCTGCATGTTTATGAGGCACCAGCAATCCTACCATCATGTGAAACAATTACAGGTTTACGTTTCACACTCACCTGGGTGGTTGTTGTCTACCAACCTAGAACCTAGGATCTATCTATTTATACTATCTATCTATCTATCTATCTATTTATCTATATATATATATATATATTTTATATATATATATATATATATATATATATATATATATATATATATATATATATATATATATATATATGTACATGTATATATATATACATATAAAATATATATATATATATATATATATATATATATATATATATATATATATATATATATATATATATATATATATATTTTATAACAACACTGCAACTAGCCAAGGACAAGGACTGACCCATGTCGTTCAGGCCCGCCCCATGGTGAGCGAAAATCAGATGATGCTCAACCCACAGGTTCCTCAATCCTACAGGAACCAGCACCCAACAGAGCTAAGTTTTTTACCGTGATCCGAGGACATACGGTGGTGGGTGCCTAAAGCTAATTTCATTATACTCCCTGTTTGGTGTATTAGCCTCACAAGCAGAATATATATTATTGTAACCATAACGAGTGGTATTTAATCAATAACAACACAGAGATAATCGGGGACTCAGCCATGACGTTCTGGCCCGCCCCATGATGAGCGAAAATCACATGATGCTCTAACCCACAGGACCACTCAATCCTGCAAGAATCATGCGCCCAGCAGAGCTAGTTGTTTTACCGTGATTCGAGGACATGCGGTGGTGTGGGTGCCTTAGGCTTATTTCATTCTACTTTCCGTTTGGTGTACTAGCACCCAGCAGAGCTAGGTAAAAACCCTAACTCTGCTGGGTGCGTAATTTTGTAGGATTGAGTGGTCCTGTGAGTTAGAGTGTCATGTGATTTTGCTCAAAATGAGGCAGGCCAGAACGACATGGGTTCGAGTCCTCTAGTTGCAGAATTGTTATTGAATAAATATATTGTATATATATATATATATATATATATATATATATATATATATATATATATATATATATATATATATATATATATATATATTTTAAAAGTATGTGTGTGTGTAATATAGGAAGGTACCACCTCTGGAACTGTGCTGGGGACCGGAGCTGTGTGAATATTGTCTTCTCCTACCACCCCCTATATTCCATATTCTATGTAGCTTTCATTTAAAGACAAAATGCATTTACAAAAATACAATAGGGAGTAGAACAACATAGATAACGTCTCAGAGCCTACATTTCAAATACTCTGTCCAGCTCCCGGCGGTGGGCCAAGTGCCAAGAATGCAGCAGGCATTTTCCCTCTGGATCGCAGAGCTGGCCGCTCTGTGATCCTTGGTTTCTGTTTTGAGTTTTTCACCCAGCTCTTTGAGGAACACTTTTTCCATGCTCCAAGGGTCTCCGTCCCCACTGAGATGAAGTTACAACAAGGGGGCAAGACTTAATATTTGTGGGTCTTCTTGGTCTTCCTGTAGCTGGCGGTACCCCCTTCAGCTTCAGAGTATGGCAAGTAGGTGTCCACCAATGTGGCGGCAGAGGTGTAGTCCCAGGCAATCTGCTTACCATCCTTCAAGGGTAGCATAGGGGCTCCATCATGGCGCTTTTGACTTCCGTCAGACCTCTGTACTTGAGCTGGGAAACGGGCTGTAGCGAGGCTTCTCTTTTATGATGTCGTTGACCTCCTCATGAATAGCATGCTTACCTTCTGATGTGTGACACACGAGACCATGAAGTCGGAATTGATCAGCCGTCGCCCTGCCGCAAATACACCTATGCTCGGTGCGTAGAGGGGCGGCTATGCGAAGAGCAACACTAAACCGGATGGCCTGTGCGTCGAGTAGAGTGCCCAGGGAGGAATTGGGAACAGCTAAAAAGAAATCTGAATTTGGTGCCTTCACCGCTAGGAGACGAGCTTCGTTCTTTCCAGAAGCGCTGGGGAGCATTGTGTTGGGGATTTTTTTTTCATGATCGGCTTGTCCCAGTGGGACTGTTTGTGCTCTTTGGGAGGAGCTGGTCTAATGGAGGAGTCTGGAAGTGTTCCACCGCACGGCTGCTGCAATGATCATACTCATAGGCAAAATAAAAACGAAGTTTTTGTGAACTAACTTGATTTATATGTGAAAAATAAAAAAGAAAGCTGAAAGTACATGCAACAAACCATTAAGGGAGTGTGAGTGACTTTTGATAACTGAGACACTGATCGTGGCCCGTGCAGTTGCCAGGCACATGTTAGTAAATGTAGAGCACTGTAAACATCAAGGAAGTAATATCTGCGAGAATGTAGGAGAGGCAAAGGTACCAACAAGGTAGAGACAACAGCAGTAGTAAAGAAAGTGATAAAGACAAAGTTGCAAGTGTCAACGAAGATACATAGATGACTCCTTGAGCGTCACTGACATAGAGAAGAAGATAGTGGGAAGATTCCTTCAGTGTCTCTGAGATATGATAAGCAAACGGAGAGATTGGGAAGACTTCCTTAGCATCTCTGAGTACATAACTGTTTCTTTATACGGGATGCAGCTGAAGGACAGAGAAGAATATGTACCGAGTGACCAATAAATACAAATACAAATTTATTTATTTTATGCGGTATACGGGTAATGTAGTTTACATGTAATAATATATTGTTTGGCACAAAATAAAGTCACTAAACCGCGGTGCATTTGAAATAAAGAAAAGATTCTGATGAGGAAAAATAATGGGAATATAATTAACATGATCTCATAATGTAGAGAGAAAACTAATGCTGAAGAAGAGATAGCAGAGAGATGCAGACTGGAGAGTGAGAAAGTGGAAGGCAGAAGAGTGTAAAAGAATAATATGTGGGAATAAGTATGTCAAGGATAAGGAAAGAGTGCAAGTGAGAATAGAGTGAGAGTGAGTAGGTGAAAGAATATTGGGAATGTGTGTGTAAGGACTAGATGAGAGTGGGTCAATAAAAGTGTTTGTGGGGGGAAGGGAGGTCGGATAAGAGGAGTGCTTGAGTGGTCGATATTGGAAAAGACTGGATGTAGGATAGTGTGTGTGTGTGTGTGTGTGTGTGTGTGTGTGGGTGTGTGTGTGTGTGTGTGGGTGTGTGGGTGGGTGTGTGGGTGGGTGTGTGGTGGGTGTGTGGGTGGGTGGGTGTGTGGGTGTGAAGCAGGGTGAGATAGTGTGGGAGGGATAGGATTAGAATAAGTGGGTGAAGGATAGTGTGCTAGAGTATGTGGTAGTAACGCCACACTAGTCACACACACACACACACACACACACACACACACAGACACACACATCAATAATAAAGCAATGATACACTAGACACTCACAAACCCTACTCTGATGCCACACTGGTCACACAGAGTAATACCACACTGGTCACACAGAGTAATACCACACTGGTCACACACAGTAATACCACACTGGTCACACAGAGTAATACCACACTGGTCACACACAGTAATACCACACTGGTCACACACAGTAATACCACACTGGTCACACACAGTAATACCACACTGGTCACCACAGTAATACCACATCTTGGTCACAGACATAATACACACAACACATCACACACGTAATACCACACTGGTCAACACAGTAATACCACACTGGTCACACAGAGTAATACCACACTGGTAAGAATCACTGACACAGTAAGTACCACACTGTGTCACAGAGTAATACCACACTGTCACAAGAGTAATACCACACTGTCACACAGTACCACACTGGTCACAGAGTAATACCACATGTCACACAAGTAATACACATGTCACAGAATACCACACTGGTCACACAGTAACACTGGTCACAACAGTAATACCACACTGAAAACACACACATCTCACAGAAATATCACACTTGTCACAGACATAAACACACACACACATCACACGGTAATACCACACTGGTCACACACAGTAATACCACACTGGTCACACACAGTAATACCACACTGGTAAGACACACGACACAGCAGTGCTACACTTGTCACAGGTTGATGGCTCTCTTAAAAGAAGACTGAAGGACTATTTATAAACAGACACTAAAATTCCAATACAAGTTGAAAAGAATAAAAAGGCACAATACCGTGACTGGAACAATGCACAAATAACCCGAACATAGGAAACTGAAACCTCCTCATAAGTTTCGGTCTCCCAAGTCTGTGTTATTTGTGTATTGTTTAAAAACAAAAATTTAACTATTATAAATTTAAATATATTGTTATTTTTTTTATTTACAAACTGCAGTACTATAAGATAATATAATTCTTAATCTAGCAATGGCAAAATTCCTAACTTGTAATAATTAACAATTCCGAATTTAACTTCCTAACTTGATATATTACATAGGAACTCACTTTTTTCGACAGTTCAAATATTGCACATTTGATCACGAAATCGGCAGAGCAACCACATCCACTACTAGAGTCAGTCACAGTGTATCCTGATGACACTGTAGACAGAGGCAGTCACAGTGTATCCTGATGACACTGTAGAAAGAGGCAGCCACAGTGTATCCTGATGACACTGTAGACTAGAGGCAGTCACAGTGTATCCTGATGACACTGTAGACTAGAGGCAGTCACAGTGTATCCTGATGACACTGTAGACAGAGGCAGCCACAGTGTATCCTGATGACACTGTAGACTAGAGGCAGTCACAGTGTATCCTGATGACACTGTAGACAGAGACAGTCATAGTGTATCCTGATGACACTGTAGACTAGAGGCAGTCACAGTGTATCCTGATGACACTGTAGACTAGAGGCAGTCACAGTGTATCCTGATGACACTGTAGACAGAGACAGTCATAGTGTATCCTGATGACACTGTAGACTAGAGGCAGTCACAGTGTATCCTGATGACACTGTAGACTAGAGGCAGTCACAGGTATCCTGATGACACTGTAGACAGAGGACAGTCAAGGTATCCTGATGACACTGTAGACTAGAGGCAGTCACAGTGTATCCTGATGACACTGTAGACAGAGCAGTCAAGTGTATCCTGATGACACTGTAGACTAGAGGCAGTCACAGTGTATCCTGATGACACTGTAGACTAGAGGCAGTCACAGTGTATCCTGATGACACTGTAGACTAGAGGCAGTCAACAGTACAGTATCCTGATGACACTGTAGACTAGAGGCAGTCACAGTGTATCCTGATGACACTGTAGACTAGAGGCAGTCACAGAGTATCCTGATGACACTGTAGACTAGAGGCAGTCACCGTGTATCCTGATGACACTGTAGACTAGAGGCAGTCACAGTGTATCCTGATGACACTGTAGACTAGAGGCAGTCACAGCGTATCCTGATGACACTGTAGACTAGAGGCAGTCACAGAGTATCCTGATGACACTGTAGACTAGAGGCAGTCACAGTGTATCCTGATGACACTGTAGACTAGAGGCAGTCACAGTGTATCCTGATGACACTGTAGACTAGAGGCAGTCACAGAGTATCCTGATGACACTGTAGACTAGAGGCAGTCACAGTGTATCCTGATGACACTGTAGACTAGAGGCAGTCACAGTGTATCCTGATGACACTGTAGACTAGAGGCAGTCACAGTGTATCCTGATGACACTGTAGACTAGAGGCAGTCACAGTGTATCCTGATGACACTGTAGACTAGAGGCAGTCACAGTGTATCCTGATGACACTGTAGACTAGAGGCAGTCACAGGTATCCTGATGACACTGTAGACTAGAGGCAGTCACAGTGTATCCTGATGACACTGTAGACTAGAGGCAGTCACAGTGTATCCTGATGACACTGTAGACTAGAGGCAGTCACAGTGTATCCTGATGACACTGTAGACTAGAGGCAGTCACAGGTATCCTGATGACACTGTAGACTAGAGGCAGTCACAGTGTATCCTGATGACACTGTAGACTAGAGGCAGTCACAGTGTATCCTGATGACACTGTAGACTAGGATAGGACCTGATGACACGTAGACGAGGCAGTCACAGTACTGATGACACTGTAGACTAGAGGCAGTCACAGTGTATCCTGATGACACTGTAGACTAGAGGCAGTCACAGTGTATCCTGATGACACTGTAGACTAGAGGCAGTCACAGTGTATCCTGATGACACTGTAGACTAGAGGCAGTCACAGTGTATCCTGATGACACTGTAGACTAGAGGCAGTCACAGTGTATCCTGATGACACTGTAGACTAGAGGCAGTCACAGTGTATCCTGATGACACTGTAGACTAGAGGCAGTCACAGTGTATCCTGATGACACTGTAGACTAGAGGCAGTCACAGTGTATCCTACAGATAGAGCACTGTGACTAGACTGGCAGTCACAGTCTATGTATCCTGATGACACTGTAGACTAGAGAGCAGTCACAGTGTATCCTGATGACACTGTAGACTAGAGGCAGTCACAGTGTATCCTGATGACACTGTAGACTAGAGGCAGCACAGAGATCACAGTTATGACACTGTAGACTAGAGGCAGTCACAGTGTATCCTGATGACACTGTAGACTAGAGGCAGTCACAGGTATCCTGATGACACTGTAGACTAGAGGCAGTCACAGTGTATCCTGATGACACTGTAGACTAGAGGCAGTCACAGTGTATCCTGATGACACTGTAGACTAGAGGCAGTCACAGTGTATCCTGATGACACTGTAGACTAGAGGCAGTCACAGTGTATCCTGATGACACTGTAGACTAGAGGCAGTCACAGTGTATCCTGATGACACTGTAGACTAGAGGCAGTCACAGTGTATCCTGATGACACTGTAGACTAGAGGCAGTCACAGTGTATCCTGATGACACTGTAGACTAGAGGCAGTCACAGTGTATCCTGATGACACTGTAGACTAGAGGCAGTACCAGTGATAGTCATCCAGTGATCCTATGACATGTGAGAGGCAGTCACAGTGTCCTGAGACCTGTAGACTAGAGGCAGTCACAGTGTCTCCTGATGACAGCTGTAGCCAGGACAGTCCTCCTGGGTGCTAGGCTAGGACAGTCCTCCTGGATGCTAGGCCCAGGACAGTCCCTCCTGGGTGCTGAGGCCAGGACAGTCCCTCCCTGGGTGCTAGGCCAGGACAGTCCCTCCCTGGGTGCTAGGCCAGGACAGTCCCTCCCTGGGTGCTAGGCCAGGACAGTCCCTCCCTGGGTGCTAGGCCAGGACAGTCCCTCCCTGGGTGCTAGGCCAGGACAGTCCCTCCCTGGGTGCTAGGCCAGGACAGTCCCTCCCTGGGTGCTAGGCCAGGACAGTCCCTCCCTGGGTGCTAGGCCACGACAGTCCCTCCCTGGGTGCTAGGCCAGGACAGTCCCTCCCTGGGTGCTAGGCCAGACAGTCCCTCCCTGGGTGCTAGGCCAGACAGTCCCTCCCTGGGTGCTAGGCCAGGACAGTCCCTCCCTGGGTGCTAGGCCAGGACAGTCCCTCCCTGGGTGCTAGGCCGGGACAGTCCCTCCCTGGGTGTAGGCCAGGACAGTCCCCTCCCTGGGTGCTAGGCCAGGACGTCCCTCCCCTGGGTGCTAGGCCAGGACAGTCCCTCCCTGGGTGCTAGGCCAGGACAGTCCCTCCTGGGTGCTAGGCCAGGACACTCCCTCCCTGGGTGCTAGGCCATTACAGTCCCTCCCTGGGTGCTAGGCCAGGACAGTCCCTCCCTGGGTGCTAGGCAAGGGTAGTCCCTCCCTGGGTACTAGGCCAGGACAGTCCCTCCCTGGGTACTAGGCCAGGACAGTCCCTCCCTGGGTGCTAGGCCAGGACAGTCCCTCCCTGGGTGCTAGGCCAGGACTATCCCTCCCTGGGTGCTAGACCAAGACAATCCCTCCCTGGGTGCTAGGCCAGGAAAGTCCTTCCCTGGGTGCTAGGCCAGGACTGTCCCTCCCTGGGTGCTAGGCCAGGACAGTCCCTCCCTGGGTGCTAGGCCAGGACAGTCCCTCCCTGGGGGCTGGGCTCCGACAACCTCTCCCTGCGTGCTAGGATAGGTCAGTCCCTTCCTGGCTGCTAGGCTCAGACAATCCCGCTGAGTGCTATGCTAGCACAATTTCTCTGAGTGGTAGGCTAACACAATCCCTCAGAGTGCTAAGCTAGCACAATCCTTCCCTTTTGTATTGGGCAAAGAAAATCTATCTCTGGATAATACTTAACAAATAGGGCAATCAATCCCTGGGTGCTAGGCTTGGAAAATCCTTTCCAGAGTGACAAGCTCGAACAATTTGACTCTGCGTGCTAGGCATCTACAATCTTACCTTAAGTTCTAGGCTCGGATAATACCTCCCTGGGCTCTGTGATCCAGCAATCCCTCCCTGGGTGCTATTCTCGGATAATCCCTTCCTGGCTGCTAGGCTCCTACATTCTCTCCTTGGGTGCTTTCCACGGACATTTCTTCTCTGGGTGCGAGGATCGTATAATTCCTCCCTGGTTGCTAGGCTAGTAGAACATATCCGTCCCTTGTGATAAATGGTTTTCAAATGGACTGAACACGTCGACTCCATTCCGAGGTACTGATTGCCTCAAACTCCTCCTCTCCTTACACCTTTCTGCTTTGTATTGGACTGATGAAGCCACTGTGTGGCGAAACGTTTCCTTAATAAAGATTCCCATATGTTGCCCAAGTGTCTCAATCTTCATATACGTCCTGTGTGTGAGACTCAAACAATCCTCCTGGCCACCTTTAGTGAAGTTCATTGGCCTAATTGTGCTCCCTCAGTGATGTTCACTGGCCTCCCTGTGCTCCCTCAGTGAGGTTCACTGGCCTCCCTGTGTTCCCTCAGTGGGATTCACTGGCCTCGCTGTGATCCCTCAGTGAGGTTCACGGGCCTCTCTGTGCTCCCTCAGTGAGGTTCACTGGCCTCCCTGTGTTCCCTCAGTGAGGTTCACTGGCCTCAGTGTGTTCCTCAGTGAGGTTCACTGGCCTCCCTGTGCTCCCTCAGTGAGGTTCACTGGCCTCCCTGTGTTCCCTCAGTGAGGTTCACTGGCCTCCCTGTGCTCCCTCAGTGAGGTTCACTGGCCTTCCTGTGCTCCCTTAGTGAGGTTCACTGGCCTCCCTGTGTTTCCTCAGTGAGGTTCACTGGCCTCCCTGTGCTCCCTCAGTGAGGTTCACTGGCCTCCCTGTGCTCCCTCAGTGAGGTTCACTGGCCTCCCTGTGTCCCTCAGTGAGGTTCACTGGCCTCTCTGTGCTTCCTCAGTGAGGTTCACTGGCCTCCCTGTGCTCCCCTCAGAGAGGTTCACTGGTCTCCCTGTGTTCCCTCAGTCAGGTACAGTTGCCTCTCTGTGCTCCCTCAGTGAGGTTCACTGGCCTCCCTGTGCTCCCTCAGTGGGATTCACTGGCCTCCCTTTGCTCCCTCAGTGAGGTTCACTGGCCTCAGTGTGTGTTCCCTCAGTGAGGTTCACTGGCATCTCTGTTCTTCCTCAGTGAGGTTCACTGGCCTCCCTGTGCTCCCTCAGTGAGGTTCACTGGCCTCCCTGTGCTCCCTCAGTGAGGTTCGCTGGCCTCCCTATGTTTCCTCAGTGAGGTTCATTGGCCTAATTGTGCTCCCTCAGTGAGGTTCACTGGCCTCCCTGTGCTCCCTCAGTGAGGTTCACTGGCTTCCCTGTGCTCCCTCAGTGAGATTCACTGGCCTCCCTGTGCTCCGTCAGTGAGATTCACTGGCCTCCCTGTGCTCCCTCAGTGAGGTTCACTGGCCTGATTGTGTTCCCTCAGTGAGGTTTACTGGCCTCCCTGTGCTCCCTCAGTGAGGTTCACTGGCCTCCCTGTGCTCCCTCAGTGAGGTTTACTGGCCTCCTTGTGCTCCCTCAGTGAGGTTCACTGGCTCTCTGTGCTCCCTCAGTGAGGTTCACTGGCCTCCCTGTGCTCCCTCAGAGAGGTTCACTGGCCTCCTTGTGTTCCCTCAGTCAGGTACACTGGCCTCTCTGTGCTCCCTCAGTGAGGTTCACTGGCCTTCCTGTGCTCCCTCAGTGAGGTTCACGGGCCTCTCTGTGCTCTCTCAGTGAGGTTCACTGGCCTCCCTGTGTTCCCTCAATGAGGTTCACTGGCCTCATTGTGCTCTTTCAGTGAGGTTCACTGGCCTCTCTGTGCTCCCTCAGTGAGGTTCACTGGCCTCTGTGCTCCCTTAGTGAGGTTCACTGGCCTCCCTGTGCTCTCTCAGTGAGGTTCACTGGCCTCCCTGTGTTCCCTCATTGAGGTTCACTGGCCTCTCTGTGCTCCCTCAGTGAGGTTCACTTTTCTCTCTGTGCTCCCTCAGTGATGTTCACTGCCCTCTCTGTGCTCCCTCAGTGAGGTTCACTGGCTCCTCTACTCAGTAGGTCACTCCTCTCCAGTGAGGTTCACTGCCTCCTGTGCTCCTCAGTGATGTTCACTGCCCTCCTGTCTCCTCAGTGAGGTTCACTGGCTCCCTGTGTTAACCTCAGTGAGGTTCACTTGCCTCCCTATGCTCCCTCAGTGAGGTTCACTGGCCTCTCTGTGCTCCCTAGTGAGGTTCACTGGCCTCCCTGTGCTCCCTCAGTGAGGCTCACTGGCCTCCCTGTGTTCCCTCAGTGAGGTTCACTGGCCTCCTGTGCTCCCTCAGTGAGGTTCACTGGCCTCCTGTGCTCCCTCAGGAGGTTCACTGGCTCCTGTGCTCCCTCAGTGAGGTTCACTGGCCTCCCTGTGTTCCTCAGTGAGGTTCACTGGCTTCCCTGTGTCCCTCAGTGAGGTTCACTGGCCTCCTGTGTCCCTCAGTGAGTTCACTGGCCTCCCTGTGCTCCCTCAGTGAGGTTCACTGGCCTCCCTGTGCTCTCTCAGTGAGGTTCACTGGCCTCCCTGTGTTCCCTCAGTGAGGTTCACTGGCCTCCCTGTGCTCTCTCAGTGAGGTTCACTGGCCTCCCTGTGTTCCCTCAGTGAGGTTCACTGGCCTCCCTGTGCTCCCTCAGTGAGGTTCACTGGCCTCCCTGTGCTCCCTCAGTGAGGTTCACTGGTCTCCCTGTGTTCTCTCAGTCAGGTTCACTGGCCTCCCTGTGTTCCCTCAGTGAGGTTCACTGGCCTCCCTGTGCTCTCTCAGTGAGGTTCACTGGCCTCCTGTGTATCCCCTCTGCAGTCAGGTTCACTGGCCTCCCTGTGCTCCCTCAGTCAGGTTCACTGGCCTCCCTGTGCTCCCTCAGTGAGGTTCACTGGCCTCCCTGTGCTCCCTCAGTGAGGTTCACTGGCCTCCCTGTGCTCCCTCAGTGAGGTTCACTGGCCTCCCCATCTGTTATCAGTTTTTCACTCACACATTTCAAACTGGACAGGAGCCATTATCTGCCTGACAAGGGCCAGTTCTCCGCTGTTTGTGTGGGCTATTGTGTGGTAGGTAGGAGTGTAAGGGGTGCTTGCCTGTGTACTCACCACTCTTGTTTGTGCTGCAGGGGTCGAATCTAAGCTCCTGTCCCTGCCTCTTGTTCTTACCAGGTTTATTTCCTCTTGCTACCTGGACTCTATCCTATCTTTTCTTAATAATATGTTTCGATTCTGTATCTCTCACTTCTAGTCCAGTTTATTTTATTCACCACTCTGAGGCTAAAACAAAAACATTTTAGTATCTCTTTGACTTAACTGCGTATTCAGCTGTCACTGTTCCCTCGGTACTCGTTTCTCGCCTTTCCAAAAGTCTGTCCTAGTCCACTTGATCATGTTCCTTGGGTACTTTTTATGTGTCATTATCATGTCTTCCTCGTTTCTTCTGTTCTCTAGTGAGTTAAGGTTAGGTAATTTTTTTTAAGTTCAGATACCCAAATACAGTTACAAAATTATCATACGTAGTAACATATGTGTAGATTACGTAGGCTAACCCAAAATAAGTCAGACAAAGTGACTTATTTCCATTAGTATCTCCTTGTACAGTAGTTCACATACCTTAGTTCCAGGACTTGTCTTGTTGCATTTTCAGGTGTGGGTTCCATGCTGGTGCTACAGACTCCAAGATAGGCTTGACGTAAGTTGAGATGACTGAAGACTATTCTTGAGATCACCAAAAATGCATTAACTGAAGAGATTACTCGGCTGATGAGTTTCACTTGTAATATGTTTACCTTTATGCTCAACCTAGTGAGGTTTGCAATCTTTATCGCTAAAGTCTATAATCACTTTCGGATCATTTTATCCCTTCCACAACTTTTGTAACCTTGCACGTACTAAAAATGACTTCCATTAGCCATTTCTCTGACTAATCCAGCAGTTTGTTTAGGTCCATTTACAGAATTTCCTTTGTCTCGTCGAATTTTTCCTCGTTAATTTCACATTATCTCCCAAAGCGGAAAACAAATCTGAGTATTTCTTCCTGTTTATCAAACACAAACTGGAACCAACACCTCTTCTCGGACAACCATTATGTCTCCTACCTATTAGCAACTCTTCGATCCACTGGATACAAGAAAGTTAATAAAGAATTACCTTAAGCACAACTTGGACAACATCCATGACAGAAGACTTTTCAACTTTCTACCACCTGATTTAAGAAATATTCCCGGCACATTGAAACCGATCAGAAGAGATTTTCTTTAGTTATTCCATGTGAAACAGTTTAATAAAATTGGCAAACTGAAATTAACAAAGTGAAAGTGAGTGATAAACTGTTTACCCACCATTTATAAAAGTTTTGAAGTCGATCAATAGAAATATTCTCCAGAAATAGATCTGATTCCAACGAATCAATTTTCTTTTCTTTTCAGCGGTTTCAGTAAAATTTCAAATTTTTATCTATTCGGAATAAGCTTATGGTGAAAATCCGAGAAATCATTCTTTAGTTATTTAATAAAAATAAAATTGACGAGTCTTGTGTTCAAGAAGCCACAACAGTGCTGGAAAATGTATGCCGATCAAATGAGTCAGTCTCCAGTTATCACACATATTCCAACGATTCCAGTTTTCTTCATATTATGTTACTATATCAACAAATCTGCTTCCATGCAAAGGAAATATAATGAGTACTAACATGGTCCTAAGACGTATCAACCAATAAACACTGAAGCCGTTTAAAAGACGAGATTATCTAAAATTAAGTGAAGTGATTTAACGAGAATAAACAAATTTCACAGCAAATTCTGCCTTAATTGTTACAGTAACTTGATTCACACCTTAGAAGACTCTTTTACAGACAGAAAAACCTTTTGAAGGATCAACATTGGTTCTTTCTAAAGTGTTATTTTGTTTGGCACGAATTATGAAAATCTTTGCTATTTTAATCTAACCAAGACATTATGTACTAAACTCATAAATCCGACATGCTTAAATAATATTTGTTATTTTGTAATAAATCCAGAAAGCTTTAAAAGGATTAAAACTTTTTTTAATAATCAAATGCATTCACGAAATGACTCATTCAGTGTTATGGGAATTTTCTATTACAAATGTAATCTCTTCTCGATACGAAATACTCAACTAAGTCGCTCACCAGTTTTTAAGTGATGGTACGAATTCAGCAGATGAACATTAGAGCCTAAATAAGTTAGCAAATGATATTGTACTATACAATAGCAAAAAGCATGGAGTTTACGACTACAAGGTTAATTCAATGAAAAATTTGAAGCCCACCAAGTCACACACACACACACATACATACATACACACACACACAGATCCTCACAAGAAATTAGTGCAGAAGCTAGAGGATCAGGCACGTATAACGGGAAGGGCACTGCAATGGATCAGAGAATACCTGACAGGGAGGCAACAACGAGTCATTATCCGTGATGAGGTATCACAATGGGCGCCTGTGACGAGCGGGGTCTCACAGGGGTCAGTCCTAGGACCAGTGCTATTTTTGGAATATGTGAATGACATGATGGAAGGGATAGACTTAGAACTGTCCCTGTTCGCAGATGATGTGAAGTTAATGAGGAGAATTAAATCAGTTGAGGATCAGGCAGGACTACAAAGAGACCTGGACAGGCTGGACACTTGGTCCAGCAACTGGCTATTCGAATTTAACCCCGCCAAATACAAAGTCATGAAGATCGGGGAAGGGCAAAGAAGACCGCAGACAGAGTATAGGCTAGGTGGCCAAAGACTGCAAATCTCACTCAAGGAGAAGATCTTGGGGTGAGTATAATACCGAGCACGTCTCCGGAAGCACACATCAACCAGATAACTGCTGCAGCATATTGGCCCCTGGCATACTTGAGAACAGCGTTCCGATACCTCAGTAAGGAATCGTTCAAGACACTGTACACCGTGTACGTCAGGCCCATACTAGAGTATGCAGCACCAGTTTGGAACCTACACGTGGGCAAGCACTTCAAGAAATTAGAGAAAGTGCAAAGGTTTGCAACAAGGCTAGTTCCAGTGCTAAGGAAAATGTCCTACGAAGAAAGGTTAAGTGAAATCGGCCTGACGACACTGGAGGACAGGAGGGTTAGGGATGACATGATAACGACATAAAAAAAATACTGCGAGGAATAGATAAGGTGGACAGAGACAGAATGTTCCAGAGATGGGTCACAGAAACAAGGGGTCACATTTGGAAGTTAAAGACTCAGAAGTGTCAAAGGGATGTTAGGAAGTATTTCTTCAGTCACAGAGTTGTCAGGAAGTGAAATAGTCTGGCAAGTGAGGTAGTAGAGGCAGGAACCATACATAGCTTTAAGACGAGGTATGATAAAGCTAATGGAGCAGGGAGAGAGAGAACCTAGTAGCGATCAGTGAAGAGGCGGGGCCAGGAGCTGAGTCTCGACCCCTGCAACCACAAATATGTGACTGCACACACACACACACACACACACACACACACACACACACACACACACACACAAACACACACACACACACACACACAGCGACACAACACACACACACACACACACATAGGCCCCGGCCTAGTGGAAGCTGCTTCACACGGAGGGCCAGGTTCTATTCGGCGGGGCAGGAAACATTTCGAGTGTTTCCTACACACACACATACATACAACAGGCTAGTGTCAAATCGACATGTGCCTAGGACAATGGTAACTAACTACACACACACACACACACACACATACATACAACAGGCCTAGTGTCTAATCGACATTGCCTAGGACAATGTAACTAACACAGAGAGCCTGGAGCCAGCGACCATATGGTGCTGAGTTTTGAGTACATTGTAGAGCTACAGGTGGAGAGGGAAAACGGTGCTGAAAGAGACATACCAGACTTTAAAAGAGGGGATTACACGGGTATGAGGAATTTCCTGAAGGAGGTTCTGTGGGAAAGAGAAATGGAAGGACAGTCAGTAAATGAAATGATGGAATACGTTGCGACAAAGAGCAAGGAGGCAGAGGAACAGTTTATACCCAAAGGAAAAAAAATAAATGGGAAGACCAGAAAGAGCCACTGGTTTACCCAAAGGTGCAGGGAGGCGAAGACTCGGAGTGTCAGAGAATGGAAAAGGTACAGAAGGCAAAGAACCCAAGTAAACAAGGAGATTAGTCGAAGAGCTAGAAATGAGTATGCACAGGTACGGAGGGAGGCCCAGAAACAGTACGAAAATGACATAGCATCGAAAGTCAAGTCTGACCAAAAACTGATGTACAGTCACATCAGAAGGAAGACAACAGTCAAGGACCAGGTGATAAGGCTGAGGAGAGAAGATGGGGAACTCACAAGTAATGATCAAGAGGTATGTGAGGAGCTCAACTCAAGGTTTAGGGAAGTATTCACAATGGAGGAAGGAAGGCAGCTGGGTAGACAGGAAGGGGTGCATCACCAACAAGGGATGTATCAAGTGCTGGAGGGCATACACACAAATGAGGGGGAGGTGAAGCAGTTACTCAGTGACCTTGATACCTCAAAGGCGATGGGCCCGGACAATGTCTTATATGGCAATTTGAGCATTGCTTAAATAGCAACGCTCACCTTGCCATATAAGACAAGTGAAAATTTGTGTATGCAATAATTTCGCCAAAATCATTCTGAACATAACGAAAAAAATATATTTCATTGTGTTTGTTTATTATTAATTTAATGTTAACATATCTAAAATATATTTAGTTGGGTTAGGCTAAATTAAATTGCGCTTATTGTAATAAGGTTAGGTAGGTTTTCAAAGTTTCTCTTGGTTCAAAATCAGAAATTCTTACATTAACATAAATGAAAAATATATATCTTTAAACGTATAAGAGAAATTTTTAGAAAGGACTTAATTTTAGATGAGTTCTTGATCGGCACGACACACACACACACACAATATATATATATATATATATATATATATATATATATATATATATATATATATATATATATATATATATATATATTATATATATATATATATATATATATATATAATATATAATGTCGTGCCGATTAGGTAAAACTTGCGATTTTGGCTTAAATAGCAACGCTCACCTTGCCATATAAGACAAGTGAAAATTTTGTATGCAATAATTTCGCCAAAATCATTCTGAACATAACGAAAAAATATATTTCAATGTGTTTGTTTATTATTAAATTAATGTTAACGTATCTATAATATATTTAGTTGGGTTAGGCTAAATTAAATTGCGCTTGTTGTAATAAGGTTAGGTAGGTTTCAAAGTTTCTCTTGGGACAAAATTATAAGTTCTTACATCAACATAAATGAAAAAATATATATTTAAACGTATAAGAGAAGATTTTAGAAAGGACTTAATTTTAAATGAGTTCTTCCTAATTGACCAGTTTTACCTAATCGGCACGACATATATATATATATATATATATATATATATATATATATATATATATATATATATATATATATAATATATATATATATATATATATATATATATATATATATATATATATATATATATATATATATATATATATATATATATATATATATATTTTGTCGTGCCGATTAGGTAAAACTGGTCAATTAGCAAGAACTCTTCTAAAATTAAGTCCTTCCTAAAATTTTCTCTTATACGTTTAAAGATATATATTTTTCATTTATGTTAATGTAAGAATTTATAATTTTGTACCAAGAGAAACTTTGAAACCTACCTAACCTTATTACAACAAGTGCAATTTAATTTAGCCTAACCCAACTAAATATATTTTAGATACGTTAACATTAATTTAATAATAAACAAACACAATGAAATATATTTTTTCGTTATGTTCAGAATGATTTTGGCGAAATTATTGCATACACAAATTTTCACTTGTCTTATATGGCAAGGTGAGCGTTGCTATTTAAGCAAATCGCCAGTTTACCTAATCGGCACGACATATATGTATATATATATATATATGTCGTGCCGATTAGGTAAAACTGGTCAATTAGCAAGAACTCATTTAAAATTAAGTCCTTTCTAAAATGTTCTCTTATACGTTTAAAGATATATTTTTTTCATTTATGTTAATGTAAAATTTATAATTTTGTACCAAGAGAAACTTTGAAAACCTACCTAACCTTATTACAACAAGCGCAATTTAATTTAGCCTAACCCAACTAAATATATTTTAGATACGTTAACATTAATTTAATAGTAAACAAACACAATGAAATATATTTTTTTCGTTGGGTTCAGAATGATTGTCAAGAAATTATTGCATACACAAATTTTCGCTTGTCTTATATGGCAAGAAGAGCGTTGCTATTTAAGCCAAAATCGCAAGTTTTACCTAATCGGCACGACATATATATACATATATGGATTTTTTCTCCCATAGTTATTTTCAATTGCCCTAGCTCATAGAATTTCACAGCAAAGGTTTTGAAAATCAAAGGCGAGGCATTGGAAACAGGCTAACATGGGGATGGTGGCACAAGCTCCCATATGTAACAACCATAACAATTAATCCACAAATAACGAATGTCAAACGCATTAGGTCTTTCCTGGACTGATTACTGGTTAAAGTCAAAACATCGAATTTTTAACGTTTCGATGCAGACTTTCGTCCTGATATCCTTACAGTTTGTACGGTTACTGCATACGCATATAATTAAATATTGCGTTTTATTTCTGTGCTGTTCGGATCGAGTAATGGTGTTCTGCTAACATAGATTCGAGTTATATATACTTGTTGGTCAGACATAAAATTAAATGCTACTTCCCACTTTGTAAACACCTCCAACACTGTTGAGTTTTTTACTATTTATTTTTTGGTGAATTCTTGATGAATATTATCTTAACCATCCTTGAGTTCTTGAAGACAACGTGAATGTTAAATCTTTTTAAGAGCATTCGGCAAAACAGATATATTCTTGTTGTATCGGAGACCTAACACATTCCTAACTTGTGGGATTATTCTAGGTTCAGTTCTGTAATAAGTCTTCCCAGCTGCTATCAATGCCTTAAGCACAAACTCCTTAGAATACCGTAATCTCTTCGCAGCATCAAAGATTTTCGCGATTGCTTCATCAAGAAATTCGGGACTACGAATGCGCAAGACTTTTAGGAACATTCTCAGAAACACTTTTTTTTTTTACTTTGGTTTCATTATTAGAATAATTTAGGAACACACTGCATGTCTTTCTATATAGTGTGAAGTTGAAATTTCTACCACACAGGTAGATCAAAACATCACGGAAGCGGAGTTCGCAATCAACTTTTTCTTCAACTGTGAACTTAATATACGGGGCAAATGAATTGAGTCTCTGTAGGAAACTATTCAAATCCAGAGAGGATCGTCATAAGCATAGATTTCATCCACGTACCTGAGCCATGTAGCTTGATTAGGTATGATATCCTTCAACAATTTAGCCTCAGAAAACTCCATATATAAGTTACTCAAAACTAGAGATAATGAATTCCCCATAGCCATCGCATGTTTTTGGGCTTAGTACTTTCTCTTAAATACGAATTTGCAATCGATTACACACAATTTAATTCATTCATTGATAATATTCTTAGGGAACGGCATAGTGAACTTATCCAAATCATCTTCCAAGATAAGTCTGGTATTGGGACTCGAGTAAACAGCTCAGTAACATCATCAAAACTTGACAATGTGAAATTATTCGAGATATTCAGATTATACATTTTTTTCAGTAAGACCCGAGATGTTACCCTCTATCGGGGTTAGCACTTTGACTAACCAGTGGTTAAAGTTATAAGCCACAGAACCAACTGAAGTGATAATGAGTGCCACTGGAAATCCCTGTTTATGGGATTTAATCAATCCATACATATATAGGAGTGTCGCTAATCTAACTGACAGTTGTTTAATCAGTTCATTACCTTTCCGATTTTTTTAGATATTTATTAGCATTACTGTTAACTTGATCAAGAGGACTCTTATTAAGAGGAACTTACGTTTCTCTATCCTATAACAAAAGATTAATTTTCCCACTATAATCTGCCTTGTCCTTAATTACTACCGAATTCGATTTGTCTGAATTGATAATGACTACCTTGGAATAACTTAAAAACCCTGAATGAGTATAGCTCCATAAACTATGCCTTTGCAGATGTTGAATGTTTCAGGGGTTATATCTCCACGTTTTCGCAAATTTCACAAAGACTTAGCAAGATCCATATAATGTCCCTTTTGTTAACAAGTTTGGGGTTGGCGTGTTGAGACCATCCACTCTGTACTATGAGGTTGTTAGTTTCTCTAGCATTGAATACGTAGTCCAATAAATGATCATTCTATTCTAACTGTACCGTTTTAAAAAAAATTGTTGGGCTTTTCTCCTTTTTATAATTTTGTTTTCGTACCTTGACATTTCAGTTTTTTTTAGAAAGGACTAACCGGTGTAGTTGATCAAACGGAGTCGATGTAACGCTGTCTAACCTGTTCTGTATTAGCGATTTTGGTAACAGCAGTTCATTAAAGCCCTTCCGCAAAAAAACGCTAATTTTAGTGACTCTTCAGAGGCTCTGAGGAGAGCACGTTTATAAGATAAGAAGTAATCGTAAAAGTTGAAGAAGGAAAAAGTGTAGAGAAATGAGGAACAGATGGCGAGAGGTGTTTATGGTACATTTTTTTAACACAAAGGATATTTATTTATTCCTTCAGCTGTAAGATAACAGTTTTGAATCTTCCTGTCAATCAGAGAATAAATATTGAACATAAATTCTGGTACAATAAACGAAAATAGTCTATAATAACTAGTATAATAGGCCCGAAAAGAACTAGAAATATAGCTGCAGTGAAGAGCCTCCAACAACTGAGAAGATAAATACATTCAACAATCTAAGCAGCAGACGAACATATTTCATTAATCATCATACAAACGAACAAACACACTACCGAACTATCAACTAACCAACATGCAGACTCATTCAGTGAACCAACATGCTTAGAAAATTGCATGTTTCTTTAACTGGCATTTGAAATGAACAAGGAAGAACTAAAAGCTAGTTTGAGATACAACAACAAAAATGTGGGCAGGTTGACCCGGAGGACAAAACACCACCGAGAACATCATAGAAATCCACTGAGCAAGAAAACCAGAGTTTAGAGTCACCCAGCGATATTCTACATCATATGTCTTCATGTTCCTTAAATTTCATTGCGAATTCGTGTAGCGAAGTAATATAATGGTCACTTTTACTGCGTAGCTGTGTGTGTGACTTAACACCGCTACCATTGTTTCGTAGCTGTGTGTGTGTTTGAGACACCGGATTACCACCTATGTTGTGTTGCTTTATGCGTGACACAGTATAACCACCAGTGTTTCATAGTAGTGTTCTACGCACATGCTGCAGCAACTTGCATTCCTGGTATTCACTCCCTTTATTAACCTGCCTCTAGATTCTCATTGTGCTCCATTGCTTCTCGTTAGCCACTATTGGCTGTGATCTGTGGTGGTAAATATAACCCTTCAGCAACACTTACTTTCATTTCCCGGTATTGAAATTAATTTTATGTTGATGGGAAGCGCTAAACTCGTGTGGTTTATTCAGCACAGTGAATAATAGAGGCTGGATCCTCCGTCATTTACGCGCCAGGCAGACCTAATGCCTAGTTGTATCTATTTTGTTTCCCTAATGAACTGAATACATGAGAAGCAGGTGATGATAACCTCTTCCAGGAAGGCTGAACCACATGACGGTGTTGACCTCGCGCTTTTTAGGTCATCATGGTCAAACCTCATTCGTTTTTCCTGAATGCCACTGAAGAATTTTTAAACTTTGATTTAAAAGGAATAACTGAGAACTTATGTGGAAAAATGGTATATAATGCCAGGAAGCTGAAGAGTAAGACACATGCTGGGTTTCTTTATTGGAACGTTTCGCCTACACAGTAGGTTTCTTCAGTCAAATACTGAGACAGCAGGCGTGGTAGCGAAGTAAAGATGATATAATCAGTCCATCAACCATGGATAAATAGTTTTTGAGGTGGTCAGTCCCTCAGCCTGGAGAAGTGTTCAGCTTCATAATCTGAAACAATGTGAAACTGAAGCTTAAGAATGGAGTAATAAATACCGCCGAAAATGAGGCGTGACGGTCTTCATGACACAGCAAGAGGCGGGGACCACTAGCAGCGGGGCTACTGGTCCATGCTTAGCAGGTCCTTCTCATTCATAACTAATAGTTAAGCAATGAAGTTGTGGCAAATGTCCTCTGTACCAAGATACAATTGTGTTGCTGTGTCTGACATGTATCTTGAAAATGGTATATAATACAGACAAGTTGAGTAAAATACATTACCTGGAGTTTACCTGGAGAGGGTTTCGGGGGTCAACGACCCCATGGCCAGGTCTGAGACCAGGCCTCATGGTGGATCAGGGTCTGATCAACCAGGCTGTTACTGCCGGCCGCACGCAAACTAACGTACGAACCACAGCCCGATTTATCAGGTACTGACTTTAGGTGTCTGTCCAGTGCCTTCTTGAAGACAGCCAGGGGTTTATTGGTAATCCCTCTAATGTATGCTGTGAGGCAGTTGAACAGTCTTGGGCCCCGGACACTTATGGTGTTGTCTCTCAGTGTACTCGTGGCGCCCCTGATTTTCATCGGGGGAATGTTGCATATCCTGCCAAGTCTTTTGCTTTCATAGGGAGTGATTTTCGTCTGCAGGTTTGGTACTAATCCCCCCAGGACCTTCCAAGTGTATATTATCATGTATCTCTCTCGCCTGCGTTCCAGGGAATACAGATCAAGTTCCTTCAACCGTCCCCAGTAATTTAGATACTTTATCGTACTTATGTGTGCTGTGAAAGTTCTTTCTACACTCTCCAGGTCTGCGAGGTCGCCAGCCTTGAAGGGGGCTGTTAGTGTACAACAGTATTCAAGCCTAGAGAGAACAAGTGATTTGAAGAGTGTCATCATGGGCTTGGCGTCTCTAGTTTTGAAGGTTCTTATTATCCATCCTATCATTTTCCTAGCCGATGAGGTAAATACATTGTTGTGGTCTTTAAAGGCGAGATCCTCTGACATTGTCACTCTCAAGTCCTTCACATTTATTTTTCGCTCTATTATATGGTTAGAATTTGTCGTATACCTTGATACATTTTTTATTTCCTCAAGTTTTCCCTATCTGATTAGTTGAAATTCCTCGTTGAACTTCATATTGTTTTGAGTGGCCCATTTGAAGATTTGGTTGATGTCCGCTTGGAATTTTGCAGTGTCTTCAATGGAGGTCACTGTCATGGCAATCCGAGTGTCATCCGCAAAGGAAGACACGGAGCTATGGCTTACATCTCTGTCTATGTCAGAAATGAGGATGAGGAATAGAATGGGAGCGAGTACTGTGCCTTGTGGAACAGAGCTTTTCACCTTGTCTGGCTGGGACTTTACTCTGTTTACTATTAATCTTTGTGTTCTATTTGTCAGGAAGTTATAGATCCATCTACCAACTTTTCCTTTTATTCATTTATCATGCATTTTGTGTGCTATTACGCCATGGTCACACTTGTCGAAAGCTTTTGCAAAGTCTGTGTATACAACATCTGTATTTTGTTTATCCTCAACAGCATCCAGGACCCTGTCATAGTGGTCAGGAGCTGGGACAGGCAGGAGAGACCTGCTCTAAACCCGTGTTGCCCTGGGTTGTGTAATTGATGGGTATCTAGGTGGTTGGCGATCTTGCTTCTTAGAACCCTCTCAAAGATTTTTATGATATGGGATGTCAATGCTATCGGTCTGTAGTTCTTTGCAATTGCTTTACTGGCACCCTTGTGGAGTGGGGCTATGTCTGTTGTTTTTAGTGTGTGTGGGATGACCCCTGTGTCCATGCTCAAGGAGTTCCATGAGTCTGGGCCTGGGGCAGAGTGCATAGGCATGTCATTTATTGCCTTTTCAAAGTCTTGTAGAGTTAGAATAATATCCGAGATTTTTGAGATGGCCAAACTTTTCGTTTCGTTCATAAAGAATTCATTTGGATTGTCGTCCCTTTGTCTGGGCAGCGGCTGTCATCTGTGTATGTCCCATCCCGCCTAAGCAGGGGCCCAATACTGGATGTTGTTTTTTCCTTAGATTTGGCATAAGAGAAGAAGTACATATTTTGATTTTTTTTTTCAATTTCCTTTATGGCTTTTAGTTCTTCCTGAGATTCTTGTCTCCTGTAAGATTCCTTTTGTTTAAGTTCGATATTTGCAATTTCATTAACCAGTGCCTCTCTACGTATTTCAGATATATTGGCCCCTCTCAGCAGCTCTGTGACTCTTCGCCTTCGTCTGTATAGGGAGCGTCTCTCTCTTTCTAATGTACATCTTCTCTTTCTTTTTCTTAATGGAATGTGTCTTGAGCAGATCTCAAGAACTACAGAGTTCACTTTTTCTAGGCAACTGTTCGGATCCGTGTTGTTTAGGATATCATCCCAGCTTGTTTAATTTAGGACACGGTTGACTTGATTCCGTTGTATGTTTTTGTTATTAAATTTATTGAATTTTGTGAAGAGACCTTCCTGACTGATCACATTTTGCTGGTCAGGAGCCATGTGCATACATGTCTGTACCTCTATTATGTTGTGATCTGAGTGTATTGTCTTTGATACGGTTATATTCCGTATCAGATCGTCGTTGTTAGTGGAGATGAGGTCCAGTGTATTTTCTAGTCTTGTAGGCTCTAATATTTTCTGGTTTAAAATGAATTTGGTGCAGAGATTTAATAGTTCGTGTGTGTGAATTTTCATCTGCGCTGCCTCCTACGGTGATCTCTGCTAAAGCATTGTTTGCTATACTCCTCCATTTTAAGTGTCTCAAGTTGAAATCTCCTAGTAGTAAGAAGTTTGGGGCAGGAGTTGGGAGATTTTCTAGACAGTGGTCAATTTTCAAAAGCTGCTCCTGGAATTGTTGGGAAGTTGCGTCTGGAGGCTTGTATACCACCACAATGACAAGGTTTTGGTTTTCAATCTTTACCGCCAAAACTTCAACTACATCATTTGAGGTGTTTAGTAGTTCTGAGCAAATGAGCGACTCTGTGACGTACAGGCCAACCTTCCCTTGTTGCCTGTTAGTCTGTCGCATCTGAATAGGTTATAACCTGGGATCCATATTTCGTTGTCATAATGATCCTTTATGTGGGTCTCTGTGAATGCTGCAAACATTGCATTTGACTCCGTTAGCAGTCCCTTGATGTAAGGAATTTTGTTGTTTTTTGATGGATTTAAGCCCTGTATGTTTGCAAAGACAAATGTCGTTATATTGGTGGAATTTAAGGGGGTTTTATTTGTTGGCTCTAATATCTGTTGTTCTGGAGTGGAGGCTAGTGTCCGTGCCTCTGCTCCAGAAGAGTTTTCAGTTGGTGTAGGATTATTGTCATTTCTTGCCAGTCTTTTTTCCCTCCTGGCCCTAAAAAACTCCGTCCCTGGAGGGGTTGTGGCTCCCTTCTTTTGTTTCCCATAGTCTGGCTGGTCTGGGTCTTTTTGTTCCCTTTAGATGATGTGCCTGGCAGTATGCGTTGTAGCATTTTCTTTTATGGATTGATGAGTGACACATTTCTGGGTGAAATAAGTTACAGGAGGGGAAGTTGCACTCTCCTGTTGCCATGTGGGTGCGGCACTTTTTGGAGGTGGTCAATAGTGCATGGCCCACCTGTTTTACCAGATATACCATGCCTCCAGATACCCAAGGCATAGTATTTGCATAGATCGGATTTCCGTTTGCTAGGATTCATTGTAGCTGCGTTCGCTGCTGGTGCCTTTTTTTTCTGTTTCCTCCCTATCAATCCCCCTCCCCTGTATGGACATCAGTGCTTCTACCAGGTTTTGCTGGTAATGTATCGACACTGTTCCCTGAGGCATCATCCCCTTTTGTTCCATCTCCAGCAGTATTGCTATTTTGTACCTCTGTGGATTGAATAGAGTTTTCTTTATTTGTTTCATCACCAGGGTCAGTGTCTCCTTTTGGTTCACTGTCCTTCAGGACATCACTAGCACCCTCAGGAGTACTGTCCTCCAGGACATCACTAGCACCCTCAGGAGCACTGTCCTCCAAGACAACACTAGCACCCTCAGGAGCGCTGTCGTTCAAGACAGCCCCGTCCAAACCACCCATCTTATTTTCCCAGCTGGCATACCATGTTGACATGTCTTTCAAGAAGGATCTTTTATTGGTGTTCTCGTCTTTTAATATAGATGTAATTTTTTCATACAGGTGTATCTCGTTTGAGCAGACCCAAAAACATCTCTCTGAGTTTATGTCAAGTGTGGTCACTGGTTGAAAATCCCTGCATCATCATTACATGGGACCATTGACCACAGAGACTGCAAGCAATCCAGGCCTGTTTTCGTCCCTTACCCTTTCTACAGCTGTTGCACATGTATCTTACTCTGCAACTTAGAAAATACGTAAAGCTTTCCCTTGTATGTTGAGCTGCTCAGGACAACAATTGTAATATTATGTAAAGCATAAAAGCATTATTCAACAACAACAAATATTGCTTCTCCTCACTTTAGATTATTTTTGGTTAGTATCGCATTAATTACAAACTATACTCAGGGAAAAATACGTGAATTTTATATATAAGTAAGAGCAACTAAAAATCTTGCCTGCAGCTGTCATATTTTTTGCTGGGGAGATATTTAATACGTTGAAAATAGTATTATAATTTTTTTTATTGAAGCTTTTATCCTCGACTTCACTGAGTAGAACTTGTGTGCTGGTAGTGCTGAGCAAACTCTCACATTTGCAGTAGTGTTGTACTCGATATTCTACAGTAGATCACCAGCCTTACTGATCAAGAGGAATAATCTTGATTTGGAGATATAGGATCGATCCTCGACCAATACTTGTGCATAATGACCCACGTTGGTTTAATGCTTAATATAATATTTGTTTTTCATAATAAAATTATGTTCAAAGAGTACCGCATTTAGTACAAATGAAATGTTTATTTATTTATTTGTTTGGCAGTGGCGTGCTCGACGGTGACAGTCTCACGGTGCCAAGTGGCGCTGAGAACACTGGTGCTCTTCCCCTGGTTCCTGCCCACCTGTCTCTGCCGGGAGCCAAGACTCGACCCACTCTGCAACGCCTTCAGGGACCTGCTCTTCGACCACCCCTGCAACAGGAAAGGTCAGCTCCTTCACACCTGCCTCATACACACAGGTGAAAAAAATGTGTGCTTATGAATCTCTAAGTAAGCATGTTCGAGTGGGTCTACGTATATATGTATGAATGCCTGCATATCTATGAATTAATTTAAGTTTGTATGTATGAATATATACACTGTACATTCCCAAGCTATAAATTTTAACATGGTTTACATGCATGTATGTGTGTCGTGCCTTTTACACACACAACGTTCTTTGATTATAAAGGAATATATTTTTTCTTGTAAATGTTGATGACATCTCAGCATAACGAGTTTTCTCTCTATAAAACAAAAATCAAAGCCTTAGGAACACTGCTTTCATATACAGGATGAAAAAAAAATCTTTAATACGATTTCAAAAAATAGTAACTATGATGAAAGACATGAAATGCAGTGAATTCATTTACTATCATCCACTAATGCGGGTTGATGACATGAGATTTTTGCTTCAAAAATCTCTTCAAGACTTTGTGAAAAACTAAGATTCTGCATATCTTCGAGTAATTCTCCTGGATGGGTGTAAGGAAACTGAGTCCTTCCTTTCTCAGGTCACTTTCCTCTTGGAATGAAGATGAAACATACCAGTGTTTAATGGCCACTCTCTCTTCATCGAAGGTTGTATACGACACCTCAGATAAGGGATCTCACAGTTCAAGACATCTATTACCAAACATGAAACCCAGACCAGCAGACTACTCTTTGAGCCATGTTGCACCCCGTTAATTGTTAGTTTTATGACAGATCAGCGTTAAACCGTTAAACCATGTGTCTCCTAGCCTGGGCACTTTAAACTCATTGTCCATAAATTATCTTTTGCTATATTAAAATATTAGCCACTGCAAGATACACATTGGAAATTACGTAACTCAGGACGCAACTGTTGTTGTTTAATCAGTGGTTCCACATAGTCTGTCTTTCGTACGTTTCCCACGATTTCTTTAACTAGGGAACAGGGAATTTCTATACCATCAACAGGTTACATCTCACTCTAGCATTCTGGTGGTTGGGAACTACAAAGATATTAATTGAAAAAAATGTATGATAATATCATTTTATTTCTATGCGCTATCAACTCGATTAAGAGGGTTATCTCAGTGCCATTGTACCGGAGCCAGTAAAAATATTTGTTTATATACACGGATTATCTCAAGTCATGTTATTTCAACCATGGGCGTAAATGATTACAGTATGTGTATTAGGAGAGAAGTAAATAATGACACAATGTTTTATGAATGCAATTAGAAGCCTGAGTTGAGCTATAACTTACAATGATAACATGAAAGTAGATAAGTACATTTGAGGAGCAACTTCCAATGTGAACAGTGACTGATGTGGTAGCGAGGCATAAAATCTTGATTATAAACATTTCTGGTGGTTTGACAGACACGCAGATGATCAAACCAAATGCGAAGTATGTGGTCAACCCTATGGATGCTATCTTGAGCACTATGTACTTAATGGGAGCCGGTCCACTTTATCGAATGCAAGACCAGACCAGATAGCCGTTCCATATAGTGGATTTGGGTCCCTCCATGGCTATTTTAATCGGACACCCCATTAAAGGTACATGTTGAACCTTTGTCCCGCCAGAATTTTTGTCCGTTTTAACCGACATCCGCCTTTTGCTTATCAGTTCACAAAACTGGCGAGATTTACAAACATTCTAAGTCCTCAGCAGGATTCGCGCTCTGCAAGGGTTATTTATGAGGAATAAACAGTGAAAATTTGTTATATGCAATAAATCTGCGAAAATTAATCTGACCATGGATGTAGTGCAAATAATAAAATAAAGAGATTATTGTCAGTGTTATGATTGAAAAGAAGGTGGAAGTTCTGGCTCTAAACGAAACAAAGCTGGACTGGGTAGGGGAGTTTCAGTGGGAAGAAATAAATGGGATTAGGTCAGGTGTATCAGAGAGTTAGATCTAAGGAAGGAGTAGAAATAATGTTGAAGAATACGTTAAAAACAAGGAGGAATATAAATGTATAAATTCGATGATTATGTGGAATAAAATAAGGGTCGGATTAGAAAAGTGGGTTATACTAAGTGTTTAGGCACCTGGAAAAGAGAGGAGTGTAAAGGAGAGAGAGAGAGAGATTTTAGGGGATGTTCAGTTAGTGTTTAGGGAGTTTTGAACCAGGTGAGTTGTGGTATGGGACCTAAATGCTAAATTGGGAGGAACGGTTGTAGAGGGCGTAGTAGTAGGCAAGTTTAGGGCCCTTGACTGAATTTTGTATGAGGTTTCGAAATAAGTAATACATATTCTAAGAAAAAGTGGATATGTAAACATGATATGATATAGGGCCTAATGACAATAGTTTGTTGGACAAAAAGTTGATGGATAGACTTCTGGATGTGCATGTGCATAGAGGGGCAGCAGATATATCAGATAATTTTTTAATAGTAACTACAGTGAGAGTAGAAGGTAGATGGGGTACAAGGATAAAGGTATCAGCGAGTAAAAGAGAGGAGAAAGTTTATAAAGTAAAGGAGGAGGTAGTTAGGGAAAAGATATAAGCAACTATTGGTAGAAATATGGGCTTGTGAGAAAATAAATAAATAGGAATTTGAAGAGGTATGGGGTAGATTTAAAAATGCAGTGTTAGAGTGTGCAGCAGAAGTTTGTGGATATAGGAGGGTGGAGGTGGGAGGGAAGAGGAGCGATTGATGGAATTATGCAGTAAAGAGAATAACAAGAGAGAAAAAGTAAGCATATGAGAGGCTTTCATAAAACAGAAGTGATGAGATTAATAAGTTGAAAAAGCCTTGGGAACAAATGGATTTGACTGATAAAAATCAAAGAGAGTGGTTATTAGATGAGGAGGGGGTGGAGGTATCGAGAAGATGGAGGGAATATTTCAGGAACTGTTATATGTTGATGAAGATAGGGAAGCTGTGATTTCATCCATTGACCAGGGAAGTAAAACACTTTTTAGGAGTGAGGAAGAGCTAGATGTGAGTGTAGGAAAGGAGCGTAAGGCTGTGGGTAAATGAAAGAGGATAACGCTGCTGTGATTGATGGGATCAAGACAGAAATGTTTAAAGAAGGTGGTGATATTCAATAAATGTGTGAAAGTGGGAATATCTCTACGGATTGGCAGAGAGCGTGCATACTTTCTTTGAATAAATGCAAAGGTGACAAAATAGTGTAAGAATTATAGGGAAATAAGTCTGCTGAGTAAACCTGGTAAGGTGAATGGCAGACATTAAAAAAATTAAGAGTAAGACATAGAGCAGGATCGCATATGAACAAAGAGGCTTTAGGAAATGTAAGGATGTGTAGCCCAAGTGTTTACATATTTATTAGAAAACGTTTCTGTCCTGGGACCTTGATCACTTCTAACATACAAAGGTTATGAAGACAGTGTGAGGTGTGAGTGACGTATGGTGACCTGAACAAAAATCATATAGTGATGAAGATGGGTAGACAACGTGATTCCTGTTTGGTGCTTTGCTTGGTTGAGTATCATGTATGCCAATGCTTTAGAAATTTTGTAGTTTCCGGTAATATGTTCTATGGTGTCGGTGATGGCTATTAGTGAGGCTTCCCTACATCGTCTGCGTCTAAAGTCTTGTTCGATGAGGACGAGCTGTGCCTCATCACAATTCATCAAATGTCCCGTGGAGTCCCTGTGGAGGACACAGGTGTCTCTGTTGCTGGCGATTCGATGTTCGTTCAGGCGGTCCGAAAGATTTTCGCTGGTTTTCCCTACACATTTCTTATTACAATATGCACAGGGGATGGTGTAGACGCCTGCTGTGGAAGTTAGAGGTGTGGGGCTATGTTTCGTAGTGAAGTCTTTGATAGATGATAAGCTTATGGTGGAAACAGTTATGTTGCTTTTAGCAAGTGCCCGGCGAGTATTCGAGTTAACATCACCACATGGGAGCAGTATGAACTGCTTTGAGGACTGTTCCTTGGGAAATTTGTTGGTGATGGCTTGTGCCTTGAGTCTGCAATCCCGGAAGAAGAAAGACGGAAACTGAAGACGTGTGAAGGCTGGTGTTATGAAGATACATTCTTCTTCAAGGAAGCAAGGGCTGCAGATGGGAAGAGCTCTTAAGAAGAAGCCTCTTTTAGTGAGGGTATCTTGGTGCGAATAGAATTGTATAAGATCGTCCTTGTTAGTAGGTTTTCTATACACTTTGAAGAGAAGTTTGTCACTGTCAGGAGACCTGCACAAGAGGTTGTCGAGGAAAGGAAGTTTGCCATCTTTTTCGAGTTCAAGTGTAAACTTTACTGATGGATCGACAGCACTGATGTCCTGGACTTGGTAACCAAAAACCAACCATTTAGGGACTCTGAGTTTCATAAGGGTTTCAGTCAAGGAATTATCACTGCTGCAGCTACTGAGCCTTCAAGACCGGTCATTCCCAGAAAATATATTCCAAAAAATATATCATAGCCTTAAGAACACTGCTTTCATATACAGGATGCGCCAAAAAAATCTTTAATTCCCTTTCAAAAATTAATAACAATATGATAAAAGATATGAAATGCTTGGCTAACATCACTACCACCTCTGACAAAGGATGCTGTGTTGTTACTCTTACTCAACTCTGTCGACTACAACAATAAAGTTTTGAACCTCCTCAGTGATGCCAACACATACCAGTCTGTTTCTGAATCATTATTACTTGTAAGCACTCAACCTTTTCTTAACCAGAAACTACTAAAACTTTTACCAGGTCAACCTAAACCAGCACGCCTATATGGCCCTCCAAAGACACATAAGCCTAGCATCCCACAACGTCTTATCACTTCAGGCATAATGAGCGCACCACAGATTAGCTGACTACCTTGCCAAATACCTTTCATCACTTCTGGGCACCATTAGTCAGGCCCGCCTCAAACACTCAGGTGATCTTTTCTCTCGGAATGCCAACCTGAATGCTGCAATAAATTTTCTTTTCAGAAAGGTTTGCTACCGACTTCTGGCAACTATCTAGCTGTGATATTACCCAGTGACTTTCGTCAGTGCTTCAACAGCTATTGTTCTGTAAGGCTATTCCTGTAAATGTGCTCTGTGAGTGAATGTGGTTTCGCCAAATTCTTCCCTTCATGATTACTGCTGAAATTCATGATGAATGTTACACCTAGGAAGCGTGCAAGTATTGCGGCTCTTAAAAAATATGCTGATTTGAGTATCAGATCGCCAAAATTTGAGCCTAGCAAAGTCAACTGTTTGTCGGATTCTGAATAGAGCTGACGACACTGGTGATTGTGAAGTGCTGCGTATAGGAAGATGTGGATGAAAACGCAAGACAACACCTCACTATGACAAGGTTATCATAAGGAATAGTGTGAAAGATCCCAAGATGACCAGCAAAGATTTACAGAAAGGTTTGGCTTCAGCTGGCGTAAATGTTGATTCTTCAACTGTTCGACGTAGGCTCCTTGAAGATGGCAGAACTGCTAAACAGCCAGTAAAGAAAGAATTAATGAATGTTTCTATGAAGAAAAAACAGTTGCGGTGGGAACTAGATCATTTTGAAGTACATGGGTACAGATCAGTGGTAGTGAGACGGAACAAAAGTGTACTCCTTTAGAATGGACACCTACAGCAAGAGCCAAAACACCCACCTAAGATGTTTTGGGGTAGTTTTACTAATAAAGACGCTCTTATCCACTCGGCCACAAATGCCTCAAAAGCTGGGCAGCCTGGGTTACAAGCATGTTACTTTCCCAGCCTGGACACATCAGTGAGCCTCAAGCAAGGTTTCAAGCTATTTCATTCTCCTCCTGTATGTTATGACCTCACAAGCGATTTTATTTATCAATACACCAAGCAGAAAGAAATGGGTAAATACGGAGAAAGATCGCAGAAAGCAGGAGTCTAACCCACTACATGTTTGAGGTCCACTGATGGGCTGGGAAAGAAACATGGCTTGTAAACCAGGCTGCCCAGTTTATAAGGCACTTGTGACCGAGTGGATAAGAGCGTCTTTAGCAGTAAAACTACCCCAAAACATTTTAGGTGTGTGTTTTGGCTCTTGCTGAATGTGTCCATTCTAAAGGAGTACGTTTTTGCGCCGTCCCACTACCACTGACCTGTACCATTTGTTTCAAAATGATCGAGTGACTGCCGCAGCTGTTTTTTCTTCATAGTAGCAGTGAATAATTGTTTCTCTACTGGCTGTTTAGCAGTTCTGCTAACTTCAAGAAGCCTTCGTCGAATGCTTTTGAAGCATTTGTGGCCGAGTGGATAAGAACGTCAGTTTGGGAGCCTTTTCAGTCTTCCTGTATATATATATATATATATACATATATATATAATATAACATATATATATAACCCATGTGTTTGGCCGCTTATAGTTCAGAACAAATACTATTATACAAGACCAATATTATAAGAATAAATTCCAAGCATGATCTTGTCATCGAATCGGAGGTGATCCCTCGAGATTCATTCTACTGTTATACCTCAACGACCAGTGTTTATATATTGTACACGAACGACGATAACACAACAACATGCGACTAGCCAAGGACTCGGAACCCAGCTCCGTTAGAAGTCAGTTTTCGCTAGTCGCAGTGTTCATTGTCAAATCGTGTCTTGACATATTTAAATACTGCTCGTTGGGCAAAAAAAAAAAAAAAAAAAAAAAAAAAAAAAAAAAAAAAAAAAAAAAAAAAAAAAAAAAAAAAAAAAAAAAAAAAAAAAAAAAAAAAAAAAAAAAAAAAAAAAAAAAAAAAAAAAAAAAAAAAAAATCAATAACAACACTGCGACTAGCCAAGGACTCGAACCCATGCTCCGTTAGAAGGTCATGTGTTTTCGCTAGTCGCAGTGTTATTATTGATCAATATCGCTCGTTCGTTGTTACAATAATTTAAAATACTGCTCGTTGGGCTAGTACACCAAACAGGGAGTAGAATGAAATTAGTTCAGAGGCGTCCACACCACCGTATGTCCTCGGATGACGGTAAAACACCTAGCTTGGCTGGGTGCGTCATTCTTGTAGGATTGCGTGGTCCTGTGGGTTAGAGCGTCATGTGTTTTCGCTCACCATGAGGCTGGTCGAAGCAGCACGGGTTCGAGTCCTTGGCTAGTCGCAGTGTTGTTATTGATCAATTCCACTCGTTCGTGGTTACTCTCTCTCTCTCTCTCTCTCTCTCTATATATATATATATATACATTATATATATATATATATATATATATATATATATATATATATATATATATATATATATATATATATATATATATATATATATATATATAATTGTTTAATGTTGTACTACCACATATTCTTCAGTGGGTGGTTGCTCTATTCATTATCATGGGATAATTAGGTCTGGTCCGAGTGGTAATTTTATATGGAGCGTCCATCAATGAGCGTTTATTGATGACCTCCATTACTGGTTGTGTCGTCCGTGTCCGAGGTATTTACTATAATATAAATTGATGTGTGGTTGTGCAGCTAGTATAGTGTGTTTTCACATGACGTCATCAAACACGATGAAGGCCGTATCAAAGACATTAATTTGTGTTTGTGGACAGCAACCAACATGCAAATGAGAGGATTTTATTAGAGTAAGGCGGCTCAGTACAAAACGCAGCTGTCACTTTTGTAATTCAATTATACTAACATCACATCATTACTATAATTCTGAGCTGGATTTTTCACTAGAGGCATTTTTCCACTGCATTTGATTTGTATTCAGGGTGCTTTGATGGTGAAAGGCTCTTGATCCGAAGAATTAGAGCTGCCTCCCTCTTTCACGGATCAAGCCTCAGTGCCTTAAGTCTTCCAAGTGCTTAATTTCCCTCATGGGTTCCGTGAGAGAGAGAGAGAGAGAGAGAGAGAGAGAGAGAGAGAGAGAGAGAGAGAGAGAGAGAGAGAGAGAGAGAGAGAGAGAGAGAGAGAGAGAGAGAGAGAGAGAGAGAGAGAGAGAGAGAGAGAGAGAGAGAGAGAGAGAGAGAGAGAGAGAGAGAGAGAGAGAGAGAGAGAGAGAGAGAGAGAGAGACAGACAGACAGACAGACAGACAGACAGACAGACAGACAGACAGACAGACAGACAGACAGACAGACAGACAGACAGACAGACAGACAGAGACAGAGAGAGTGAGAGAGAGAGAGAGAAAGGTGAGCTTAAGATTGCTGAGTAGATGTGCAGACCAGCTAGCATGACCTCTAACTCGCATTTATCAGCATTGCCTGGCAGTGAAAATGATCTCTGTGGAAAGAGGCAAGTTTAGTCACTTTTCAAAAAAAAATAGAAGAGCAGAGTGAAAATCATCAACTACAGACCAGCGTCCCTCCTCTCAATTACTGCCAAGATTCTTGACACATTAATCTTACAGCAGATGACTACCTCTCGCTTCTTTGTGACCGTCAATGTGACTTCAGAAAAAAAACAATCTGCTGCTTATCTGCTGTTAAACCTCTCCACTCAGTGAAACCATTCACTTGATGAATCCAAAGTCAGCAGTGTGGTAACACTGGACTTTGTTGGTGCTTTCGACCGAGCTTGGCACCAGGAACGCTTGGCAAAACTGCAAGTATTGGGAATCGCCGGCTCTACACTACCCTCCCCAGACATTCCCTAACAATGCCCAAGCACAGGGAAGTGTGCTTGGGCCATTGTTATGGAATGTCTACTTCAATGACCCTCATCTCATCCCAGAATCCCAAGCATATGCAGACAATTGTACTCTGACATTTTCTTATCCAAGAGAGGAAATGCCAGCTGGTCTAAGTTACATCAATCACCAGCTTACAGCTGTATCAGCCTGGGGAGACGATGGCAGGTCACATTTGGTCCTGAGAAAACACTAATGGTGGTCTCTAGGCACCATAATGCAAATGCTGGAGCAGTGGTAAGAATGAATGGGAGAATGCTGGTACCAGGGGACGAAGTTGATATATTTGGGGTGAAATTTGACTCCAAACTAAGCATGAAAAACCACGTTGTAAATTTTGCAGTCAAGGCGGCCAGGAAGCTTACAGCACTTCGATGTATCTCGCATCTGCTTGACAGTAAAAGTTGAAAGATTCTTTAAGAAGCACAAGTGTGCTCTCACCTTGAGTATACTCCACATTCTTGGATTGCCTGCCCTCTTTCTCAGCTGCTACTTTTTGAGATAACAGAGGAAGACTGCCCATCACTCGCTTGGACCTAGCCTGGATAGATCTGTCATTTCAGGAAGGATATAGGTGTCATTACTGTTATGAACAAGTCCGATATTGACTCCACTCCGAGGACAGCGAGAAGTGAGCTTCTACACAGCAGCAAATGGCAACTACACTCTGACTGTCCTCTTCACCAGAACATCGTTTCATCTGAGATCTTTTATTCATAAGGTGATTCGTGTCTGGAACATGTTCGTACAACATAATAGCATCAACGATATAAAGTCAGCTGACCAAATAAAATCGCTGGCTTATAGATGGCTCCAACTTCATCCCGTTTTCTATTTGTATGTCTCATAACAACAAAAAGCTTTCAACTGAGATGAGCTGATGTAGGTAACAGCTCTTAGCTTGTGAATAAAGTTAGGAACCTGAAAATAACCTTGTAAAACCCTGTGTAAAAAAAAAACGCTCCAAGTCTCGCACACAGTGTCAACGCACCCATGTGGAGTATAGGAACCTTCGAAAGTTTACAAAAAGAATAATATGAAAACTTGATAGACTGAGCATAGCCACGTCAAAACACTATCAACTAGTCTAGTGCCTTTATGAAATAGTATTTATTTGATGATAATTTCACAAACAATTTAGAAGCAGCTAAAAGCGATTAATGAAATTAAAAGCAATCCAAAATATTTCGTTTCATATAACAGAAACCAAACTTTGAAAAAGCTGTTGACAACATGTCCATACACTCTGCCCCAGGCTCAGACTCGTGGAACTCCGTGTTTCTCAATAGCAGCAAGAAACCCCTATTGTGTGCCATAAGTATATGGAAAGGGAGCCCAGACACTGGGATCATACCAGAGTTGCCAGAAAACAACCGATATAGCCCCACACCACAAAGGTGGCAGCAAAGCAATGACAAATAATTCTAGACCCATGGCTCTAATGCATCATATTATAAAAATCTTTGAAAGGGCTCTAAGAAGCAAGATCGCTCTCCACTTGGATTCCCAACAATTGCACATCCTAGAGCAACATGGGTTTAGAGCAGGTCGCTCCTGAGTCTCAAAACTATTGGACCCACTATAATATGGTCTTGGATGCGCTGGAGGCCAAACAGAATGCAGATGTAGCGATTATGATGTAATAGCACACAAATGCCTGCTAAAGGAATGACTGGAATATTGTGAGCAGATGGATCTCTGACTTTCTAACCAATAGAACACAAAGAGTGATAGATAATAAACAGAGAAAAATCGGAGTGAAAAGTATAGTTCCACAAGACACAGTTCTCGCCCTCTCACTTTTCCTTATTCTCAAATTCGACATAGAGATATAAACCACAACACCTCATCTTTCCTTTTCATGAGGGGTGTCATCTATTGAAAATATTAAATCTCTAAATAGATATAACCAAGTATACCACTGGGCTACAGATGATGTTCAATGAGGACAAATTCAGTTACTCCGTTATGGAAGACTTGAGGAAATAAAAGCTACAATGGAGTATAGAACAAATTTCAACGATACACTAGAGCAAAAATCTAATGTGAAGGACTTAGAAGTGATAATGTCAGATTTCACTTTCACGACAAGAATCACAACGTGTCATTATCACACCTGCGAGGAAAATGATAGAATGGATAATGAGAACCTTTAAAACAAAGTAAGTCATACCGATGATGATCCCCTTTAAGTCTCTTCTCTCTTGGCTGGAATATTGCTGTACAATAATAGTCCCATTCAAGGCATGCGAAATTGCATATCTGGAGAATGTACAGAGAACCTTCATGGAATATCTAGGTTAAGTCACTTTAATTGCTGGGAATGTTTAAAGTCCCTTGACCTGTACTCTTTTGAATGCAGGCGAGAAAGGTGCATCATAATTTACACCTGGAAAATCCTAGAGGGACTGGTCCCAAACCTCCACACAGAAATCACTTCCTAGAAAGCAAAAGACTCGGAAGATGGTGCAACATAACTCCACTGCAAAGCAGGGGTGCCATGAGTACACTAAGAGAAAACCCAATATTGTTCAACAGCTTCCCATCATACATAAAGGGGATTACCAATAGACTCCTGATTGTCTTCAGGAGGGAACTGGATGAATGCCTAGCCGTGCCCGAACAACCGGGCTGTGGTTCGTACGTTGGAATGCGTGTGGCTAGCAGCAACAGCGTGGTTGATCAGGCCCTGATCCACCGGGAGGCCTGGTTATGGACCGCGCCGCGGGAGCGTTGATCCCCATAATAATTTCTAGTTACAAAATATCCTGAATATTCCTTATCACATACTGTCAACCCTGATCCCTATAGAATATTGTCATTGTGGATTTATATATTCCTAAGAATTTGAGAATACGTACCTGAGTATTTCTAATCAGTTACGAATATTTCTAGATATTCTTGAAAGGTTTTGGTCATTCCTAAATATCCATTAACTCACTCTTGTTAAGCCTGCTTTACTCTAGTAAGTTATCAAGGTGCGTTTACGAATTCAAGAGAATTTAAGTATCATTGAGTATTTCAAGATATTCATGAGCATTTCCGAATATTCAAAATATCCCTTAGTCATTTCCTACCTCCCTCCTGTCGAAGCCTCGTCACCTTTAAAAATTATCAGCAAAGGTTTAAATAACATTCACCTGAAGTCTGCCTATTCAACGGACATTACTAACTGATTTTCCCACCCTTTTCCTTGAGTTTCTATGTTATTTGTTAACCTGTTTAAATTCTCCCAATCTATCCTTACAATGACCTAAGTAGCGATGCGAGAACACTCATTCCTCTATTAGAAATTCCTCATGTACAACAGGCAAGATGTGCTCTCTGAAACATGAATGAGTGTGTCTAATGCCACCATTCTCTACCTAACAAATACACATGAAGCCACCTTGCATAATGAGTAATCCGGCAATTTTGTATATCACTCTTGTTTAATACTGAGTACAATTCGTTCTGTTAAACAGCTGTCGAGTTTGTATAACCCATGACTCAAATTGTACAGGGCATCACCATGTTTTAAGAGAGGATTCAGTCAAGGTTTTCAGTGAAAGAATCGTTGTGTACAATGACCTGAGCTGCTACCCACCTCGCCAGATGACTGCAACAGCATAGTTAGAAATTGTATTAGAGTTCTGGGTCATCCTAATTATGTACTGATGTTGAACTAATATAATTTCCAGCAGTTTACCTGTTTTCCTCTCACATGAACACGGCCATAGAGTAGAAAGAACCTTGTAAACACTACTAACTCTGTTGGACAGTTCAATCTTGACCAACCTGTGTTCACTGTCTCAGTGTTCTTAAAAGTAATGTTTATATTTAACCTTTTCATTGTATCATGTAGGCTGGCTACATTTTTAATATAGAGTAAAACCAACACATTTTTCCTGGTAGGCGCTTCCCTAGGTTCAGTCATGCAAAAAGTCTTACTAGCTGATAATAAAGCCTTCTCAACAAGATCTCAGTTTTGTGGCTATGTTAAATATTTTACTAATTTCATCTTTTCAGAAACAATATGAACATATGAGAAGAAAACTGCTTTAAACCCTAGTTACATGATTATAATAATAGTGAATGTATGACGACACATTGGCTGACTTACTTCTCTCTGTAAATTTTAATCTCCTGTCAACAATATGGATTGGAACATCTGAGAATGGAAGATTGGTATCTATTTCGTGCTCACTCGTGAACATAACTGAGGGTGCTAAACCAATGAGTCTAGGTAAGAACTCATCAAAATTTTGATCTCTCGGTCATAGACACGGTGGCCCGTGGCCTGAGAGGCAACGTTCTCGCTTCACACGGCATGGGTGGAAATATTGGGCGTGTTTCCTTAAACCTGTTGTCCCGTTCACCTAACAGGCAATAGGTACCTGGCTGTTGGTCGACTGGTGAGGGTCGCATCCTGGAGGACAAGATTGAGGACCCCAACGGAAATAAGCCAGACAGTCCTTCGATGACGCACTGCCTTTCTTGGTGGATAACCCTCCGGGGTTAAAAATACGAACAAAATCTTATCTTATAGACTGAGAACATAATCTACATATCTAAACCACTTGCCTTTACCTGGGAGGATATCTTTTAGAAGTCTTATCGGATAGAATTCCATATAGGAAGGAGGGTGAATTTACCATAGTCATACCTTGTTTTTGGACATATTATTTACTTTCAAATACAAACTTACAGTCCGTAACGCACAGTTTAATTTTATCAATAATTACAAAAAAATACCAGTAAAATTTCTGAAGATTTATTGTGATTGTTTGTCATTGTGACTTCGCTGTAAATGATCAACATATGCAACAGAAATTGTTAGGGTGGTTTTAACATAATTGAAACATGCTGATGATTTGGTTGATATGCACAAATAACCTGTACTTAGGGAAGGAAAATTATTGACAGTGTTTCAGTCAGGTTTTGACCATTGACAAAATACACTGTCAGTGGTCCAAGTCGTACCGAAACATCGTCATTACTTTCCTTCTTTAAGTGTGGGTTGTGTCTGCCTTGCTCCATCCACAGTATTGTGACTTATTTTTGATCGAGTTAATATCAATGGATGGGATCACATCAAGTGTTTTGAAAAAAAAACACATCAAACTCTTACCCTTTATAACCCAAATCATCACTAATTAAGGTGTTATTGACAAATAGGCACATAAATTAATTGGCGTCAGGAGGATAAATACAGGCCTTTTTTTTATATCGACGACCTCCAGAGGGACTTTTAAACTTGTTACATGTACTGGTCGTGTACTGGTTGTGTACTGGTTGTGTACTGGTTGTGTACTGGTTGTGTACTGGTCTTGTACTGGGCCATCATCCCATCACAACTCTGGTGCCAGTTGTACGAGAACTTCAGCCTAATCACTGATCAAATATTTAACACCAAAATTATATATAAAAGTATATGTTTTGGAAGATTTAATGAAGAAACCCCACAAAACCAAAAGTGTTTCGCTATAAATTATTCACATGATATACGTATCTACATATTTTCATTCATTCAGAGACTCACAGGTAAGGACCCACTAGGGACGAGGGGAAAGTGGGGACAGACGAAGAATAGCCGGTGAGAGGAAGAACTGCAGTAGAAGAGAAAGATTCAGGACTAAACCCAACCGTTTGTTGCCTAAATATTTTTATAGGAAACAGCTTCTTATGCTCACTACAAATCAAACCAGTGACATAAACTCTTTTTAAAAGTTGATGACTTTGACTTTAAAAAGGCAAAAATAAAAAGACTAGTTTTATCTCGAAAAACAATGGTCACAGAGAAAAATCGAAAAGTTTTGGCATCAACATAAAAAAAAAATGTATATCACACCAAAAATTACATATGATAAAGAATAATTGTGTTTACTAGTGACAACTTGCGGAGGATATACAATTAGAAAATATTTACGCTTTTTTAGTACTAATAATTGTGGGTAATTTGTGTTTGTAGGTATTTGTCAGGGTAACGCCTTCCACCTGATCACAAGTAGGTAAAAATAAATAATGAATAAATTCGAGGAATAATAATGAAAAAAAAAATTAATTAAATAAAATGAAAAAAAAGTTGGCCTCCGTTGGTTGCCATGAAATCTTAGGAAAATTTTCTAAGTCCAGGAGCCATCTTAAGATGTATTGACGAAACGATGTTAGTTATCCTGGGTAGGCGGTGTTAGTCCGATGTTCCTAAGCTTTTGTCAATACTGGTCCGTAGTTATCACTAAAGATATCAAAGAATAGCTTAGGAGTCGCTATGTCCCACTAACTCCCGTTGCCTGGGGTCTACCTCCCATATATCGAGCGTCTACCCTGGATGACCCCGCCAGCAGCAGAGCTGATAATATGAAAAAAAAAAAAACACTAGTTACAAGATGGTTAATAAGTATAACACTGAAGAAAGACAATGGGTGGTAATTGTACTCCAATGTTATTACTGGTAACCAGGTTGAGTATAAAACAAATGAAACAATATTCTTGGTATATCACCTTAGCTGACCAGGAGAAGAGTCGAGTGAAGTGATTTCCCAAACTTTAACTCACACCAGGTAAGGTTAATACTACCAGGAGTACAAACAAAAGAAACACAGACCCGAGGAAATATGGAGTTTTACAGTGCTGGCGGCAACACACTATCAGTTCCTCGGAGTCTGAACTATCATAAGCCCATTTTACTGACTTCACACTCAGATTATTCCCTTTCCCGGACTTATTGTCGGAGGAAATAAGTTTACTCTCCAGAGGGAAAATAACTATTTACAACCCCGCTCAACCAATCTAAGAAGTGGTTGTCCGAGCCAGCTATATATACAAACTGAAACCTATAAGACTGAATAGCCAAGGCCCACCTTAATAATTAGTCTGCTATTTGTACCTGTAAAGTTTTCGAGGTACTGCAGTGGTTTGTGGTCAGTTTCAAGTATAAAGGGTTTACCGTATAAGTAGTATTTGTACTTACTTATACCTCAAACTAATGCATAGCATTCCTTTCCTACCGCGGAATACCTATCTTCTCTCGACAGAAGCTTCTTACTAACGAAAGATATTGGGAATGGAGTCTCACCATAATACTGTAGAAGAACATCCCCAAGTCCAGAATGAGAGGCATCTGTTCGGAGACAAAAGATTCTATTAATATCTAGTAACTTGAGAACTGGAGGGTTAGAAAATATCCTTTTAATCTGCTCAAAAGTTTCTAAAGTTTCGTCGGAACAAACAAGTGGTTCCTTCACATTTTTCTATAAATAATCTGTAAAAATGGAAGTAAGACCACTTAAATTAGGGACAAATTTTCTATAAAAATTTACTGATCCCAGGAAACTTCGTAGCATTTTTTTTTTTGTATTTGGAAAGGTACTCTCTGGAACTGCTTTAGTCTTGTTTGGAACTGGAAGCAAATTATTGTCAGGATAAATTTTTGACCTCCTATATCCACTGCAACTCTAGCAAAGGGGACTGAAAATTCGGGCATTTTTACCATAGATTCTCTCTTAGCTCTCCCTTTTTGCTTGGTAAGTTGACATACGTGACAAGAACTACAATACACTTATAGATGTCCGAATACATCCCAGGCCAGAAGTACAAGTCCTTGATCTTCAGTTATATATCTTCTTTTGTGAAAAATGGCCAAAGACTGGCAGGTCATGAAAAATCTTGAAAATGGTCTAAGGCAATTCCCTGGAATTACTAACAGACATCTATCCACGTCATTTGGATTTTCTGCTGACACTATATTCTTGAATAGCAGATTATCTTTATATGCAAATTTATAAGAAAATTCTTTTCTATGGGTCACGTCGCCCGTTAAGGCTAACTTCCGTGTTTTCTCTAAGGAAGGACAAGTCTTTTGAAGACTCTCTAAATCTGTGAGAAACCTCAATAGGCTTCCCTTTGGAAAGAACCAACGGAGGATTTTTTTTTACCTTAGACTGTGCTCTAGTAAGTACGTTAACCAAGTTCTGTTGTTGACCAGATTCAGTCAATTGTGATTCTTTGTGAGTTTCTGTGCCATACGGTTTCGTGGAATGAATTGCGAAGGGGTTTTCAGCGGCTTCACTCCTATCAGCACTCTGATTCAAGTTATCAGTCTGATTTACTTCTGGTGCTGTAGTGGAAGAAACTGCAGTATTAGAAGGGTTAGATTCCAAACTTATCTTAGAAGTTACAGTGAAGGATCTAAATTAGGGAAAAACTTACTAGAGATAACAATACAGGAGTATCCAGTATCTCCGAGAAATATTTAAATATTTATTCCATTAACAGTACCTTCACTAAAAGGTGCGTTAAAATTAGCTTCGGTAAATCATTTTCCTATAATCTCGCCTTTCCTTTCGGGACACTCTTTACGTCTATGTCTTATCTCACTGCAGTTGAAACATTTTATCGCGACGGCAGTGCAATTATTAGGGAAAGGTTTTTGGCCCCTCAGTTTGCTTAGGCACCACATATTTATATCTACTACGCTCCTTGGGATAGTTGGTATGCGCACAAGCACATATATCTGCAGATTGAGCCATTTCCGAAGCTGTTTGAACATTTCGTTCCTTTATAAATATTGTTAGATCAGAGGTTACAGAATAAATTAATTGGTCTCTTACCATAAGGTTGAAATCGTGGTTGACTTCAACACTATCAATCGAGAATCAAACCATCTGAATGGATTTGTTAAGAACTGCATGCAATTATGATCAGGAGTTATGCTATTTTGACGATACTCCGATCTGTAATGATGAGTGGTGGTTTTCTTTAAGCGTTACGTATGGCTTTCTTCAACAAATTATAATCAGTTATTACATCAGAAGATAAAGAAGAATAAACATTTAAAGCTGAACCAGAGATAAGTAAGCCAAGTCTCGTAGTCCAAGAACCTAACAGTCAGTCACAGAGTGGCAGTGTTCTCGACTCTTGTGATATATGCAGAAATGTCATCCTGTTCTGTGAAAGTTGGTATTTGATGCCTTCTAATACTTGCTTCGTGGGTAGGGTACTCTAGTAGCCCTTCTTCTATTCCCTACTTAAAAAGTTCTAACTTCTTTACTTCTAGTTCTAATTTTAACTGTTTTACGTCCTTCTGCTTAGCTTGTTGTTCAGTTTCCTTTATTTTGAACGCTACCAATCTTACCTAACTCTGTCTTCTCCTCCCGAACTAGTCTTTCCTTCTTAGCTACAGCTAGTGTCTTCTCATTTTTCCTCTATAACTATCTTAAAAGTAATATAGCGGTCCAACTCCTGTTCAGTAAATCCCATCTCTTTTCCAGTTCTCAACCTGAAATACAAAGAATCCATGTTGAGAATAGAAATATACAAACAAAATTTGACCAATCTGTATTAAGACAAACTAATAGTTGAAACAACAGTTTCAAAACAGCGACACAATGACCTCACACTTTATAAACCTTCCCACAGAAGGAGATAAACAGAATTTTCCTTCTTGGAAGAACACAATTGTGTGTTCAACAACCTTCACAAAGTTTAAATACACCTGGCTCTCACAAGAGGGGTTATTATCGGAATTCCCCAGGTCAACAAGGGAAGAGACCTAAACCGAACCCTTGAACCAACAATAGTAAGTCTAACAAGACTACCAGTAATGACTTGACACCAATTCCGTAGGAAATGACGATAATCAACTCACCCTTTACTTTTTCAAATGTTATACTTACGACCAGCTGAACCTTCAGGAAGATGTTGAATCGAGAGTCGATATCTTGGCAAGGTCGCCTTTGTCAGGGGAAAGCCTTCCAGCTTATCAGAAGTATGGGAAAAATAAATAATAAATAAATATTCGAGGAATAATAATAATAAAAAAAATAAAAAGTGTTTAATTAAATAAAATAAAATAAAAAAAGTTGGCCGCCGTTGGTTCCCATGAGATCTTAAGACAGGAAAGTCTTTTAAGTCCAGGAGCCATCTTAAGATGTATTGACGAGACCATGTTAGTTATCCTGGGTAGGCGGTGTTAGTCCGATGTTCCTAAGCTTTTGTCAATACTGGTCCGTAGTTATCACTAAAGATATCAAAGAATAGCTTAGGAGTCGCTATGTCCCACTAACTCCCGTTGCCTGGGGTCTACCTCCCATATATCGAGCGTCTACCCTGGATGACCACACCAGCAGCAGAGCTGATAATATGAAAAAAAAAACACTGGTTACCAGATGGTTATTAAGTATAACATTGAAGAAAGACAATGGGTGGTAATTGTACTCCAATGTTATTAATGGTAACCAGGTTGAGTATAAAACAAATGAAACAATATTCTTGGTAGATCACCTTAGCTGACCAGGAGAAGAGTCGAGGTGAAGTGATTTCCAGACTTCAACTCACACCAGGTAAGGTTAATACTACCAGGAGTACAAACTAAAGAAACTCAGACCCGAGGAAATATGGAGTTTTACAGTGCTGGCGGCAACACACTAACAGTTCCTCGGAGTCTGAACTATCATAAACCCATTTTACTGACTTTTTCCCTCACGGTATTACATCGGTATAGGTATGTATGACTTGTATCATCCAAACGCTTTGAAGTATCAAACTTCATCATCAGTGATAAAAAAATAAGAACAATTACCCAGCAGAACAGTTGGTCTTGGTCATTGTTACTCCATAATATCTGAATGAAAAAGGACAATATCAACAACAGTTTTAGTGTTTATGCTCCTTCTTCGTCTTAGATTCAAACAAGGGAAATATATTTCTGACAAACTATACTATAACTTAACTAAAATGCTAGAATGGATAGAAAGGTGTCATAGCAACTAAATCCTGGTATCTTCAGACGCTTCACTAAGAATCAGAAACGTATCTTTCACATCCCTTCAGTGGGTTCCGGCAGGTGTGAAGGACTCTGGGACACACCACTGGGTTCTGGCAGGTGTGAAGGACTCTGGGACACACCACTGGGTTCTGGCAGGTGTGAAGGACTCTGGGACACACCACTGGGTTCTGGCAGGTGTGAATACTCTGGGACACACCACTGAGTTCTGGCAGGTGTGAAGGACTCTGGGACACACCACTGGGTTCTGGCAGGTGTGAAGGACTCTTGGACACACCACTGGGTTCTGGCAGGTGTGAAGGACTCTGGGACACACCACTGGGTTCTGGCAGGTGTGAAGGACTCTGGGACACACCACTGGGTTCTGGCAGGTGTGAAGGACTATGGGACACACCAATGGGTTCTGGCAAATGTGAAGGACTCTGGGACACACCACTGGGTTCTGGCAGGTGTGAAGGACTCTGGGACACACCACTGGGTTCTGGCAGGTGTGAAGGACTCTGGGACACACCACTGGGTTCTGGCAGGTGTGAAGGACTCTGGGACACACCATGGGTTCTGGCAAGGTGAAGGACTCTGAGACACACCACTGGGTTCTGGCAGGTGTGAAGGACTCTGGGACACACCACTGGGTTCTGGCAGGTGTGAAGGACTCTGGGACACACCACTGAGATCTGGCAGGTGTGAAGGACTCTGGGACACACCACTGGGTTCTTGCAGTGTGAAGGACTCTGGGACACACCACTGGGTTCTGGCAGGCGTGAAGGACTCTGGGACACACCACTGGGTTCTGGCAGGTGTGAAGGACTCTGGGACACACCACTGGGTTCTGGCAGGTGTGAAGGACTGTGGGACACACAACTGGGTTCTGGCAGGTGTGAAGGACTCTGTGACACACCACTGGGTTCTGGCAAGTGTGAAGGACTCTGGGACACACCACTGGGTTCTTGCAGTGTACAGGACTCTGGGACACACCACTGGGTTCTTGCAGTGTACAGGACTCTGGGACACACCACTGGGTTCTTGCAGTGTACAGGACTCTGGGACACACCACTGGGTTCTTGCAGTGTACAGGACTCTGGGACACACCACTGGGTTCTTGCAGTGTACAGGACTCTGGGACACACCACTGGGTTCTTGCAGTGTACAGGACTCTGGGACACACCACTGGGTTCTTGCAGTGTACAGGACTCTGGGACACACCACTGGGTTCTTGCAGTGTACAGGACTCTGGGACACACCACTGGGTTCTTGCAGTGTACAGGACTCTGGGACACACCACTGGGTTCTTCCAGTGTACAGGACTCTGGGACACACCACTGGGTTCTTGCAGTGTACAGGACTCTGGGACACACCACTGGGTTCTTCCAGTGTACAGGACTCTGGGGCACACCACTGGGTTCGTGCAGTGTACAGGACTCTGGGACACACCACTGGGTTCTTCCAGTGTACAGGACTCTGGGACACACCACTGGCAAATTAGAGTGCCCCTTCACTAATCCACCAGTTACCAGTTTAACTTTATTTAAGAATAATCTTGCTAACTAAAAACTATACACATGCTGATAAATATTACAACATATAAGGCATAATTTTTAGGCAATATATCTTCATCTCTATGAATGGAAAAGGAAATTTAATTATAATTATTAGAAGGAGCAATTATCATTGCACTGTGTTTCATACACATTCCCACTCTTATTTTATAACAAAGGCTTAACCCAAAAAAAATTACAACAAAATGGTCGCGTGTTAGTTAAATTTGAACACGTCTCAAGACACACATCGCGCCCTAAATATAAAGGATAGTAAGATGTAAATCAAATATCCCCTTGCTAACATGGCCGCATACAATTCATAAAAGGGTCCTTTTATTGCAGAGCTGTGTAGTGCTATGTATGCTATGTACTGCTATGTACTGACATAATAGATGCATCACCCCAAAAAAATTATTCATTTATTTTATGGATGAGAAAAGAATGATGCACCTAAATTTCAAAAAGCAAAAATTTATTTCTCTCTCGTCTCCATGTATAACAGTATCATGTATAACAGTATCATGTATAACAGTATCATGAATAACAGTATCATGTATAACAGTATCATGTATAACAGTATCATGTATAACAGTATCAAGTATAACAGTATCATGTATAACAGTATCATGTATAATAGTATCATGTATAACAGTATCATGTATAACAGTATCATGTATAACAGTATCATGAATAACAGTATCATGTATAACAGTATCATGTATAACAGTACATGTATAACAGTATCATGTATAACAGTATCATGTATAACAGTATCATGTATAATAGTATCATGTATAACAGTATCATGTATAACATATCATGTATAACAGTATCATGTATAACAGTATCATTAAGTATGATAAAGTCTTTTACTTGACTGATAACAGATCATGTATAACAGTATCATGATACCAGATCATGTATAATAATGCTTATAACTATCACGAATAACAGTAATTACGAAAGTGTCACAACTATGAATAATGGTCTTATAATATCCTACAAAAATTCAAATCATGTACATCGAGAATGGTAGCCACATGAACTGAAGTGTCATATACACTACTGCTAGATGAGTTTCAATACATGACAGCATGCTGAAGTGAGCAATACAGCAGCATGCTGAAGTGTGCAATACAGCAGCATGCTGAAGTGTGCAATACAGCAGCATGCTGAAGTGTGCAATACAGCAGCATGCTGAAGTGTGCAATACAGCAGCATGCTGAAGTGTGCAATACAGCAGTATGCTGAAGTGTGCAATACAGCAGCATGCTGAAGTGTGCAATACAGCAGTATGCTGAAGTGTGCAATACAGCAGCATGCTGAAGTGTGCAGTACAGCAGTATGATGAAGTGAGCAATACAGCAGCATGCTGAAGTGTGCAATACAGCAGCATGCTGAAGTGTGCAATACAGCAGCATGCTGAAGTGTGCAATACATCAGCATGCTGAAGTGTGCAATACAGCAGTATGCTGAAGTGTGCAATACAGCAGTATGCTGAAGTGTGCAATACAGCAGCATGCTGAAGTGTGCAATACAGCAGTATGATGAAGTGTGCAATACAGCAGCATGCTGAAGTGTGCAATACAGCAGCATGCTGAAGTGTGCAATACAGCAGCATGCTGAAGTGTGCAATACAGCAGCATGCTGAAGTGTGCAATACAGCAGCATGCTGAAGTGTGCAATACATCAGCATGCTGAAGTGTGCAATATAGCAGTATGCTGAAGTGTGCAATACAGCAGCATGCTGAAGTGTGCAGTACAGTAGCATGCTGAAGTGTGCAATACAGCAGCATGCTGAAGTGTGCAATACATCATCATGCTGAAGTGTGCAATATAACAGTATGCTGAAGTGTGCAATACAGTAGCATGCTGAAGTGTGCAATACAGTAGCATGCTGAAGTGTGCAATACAAGCAGCAACATAGCACAGTGCTAACACTCCAAGTAGACAGCCAACCAAACTTCATTCCTGATACGACCTGGAGACTAATAAGTTAGGCAAGAGGACAGCTGTGCAACTAATAAAATGTCTTATTAGTTGAACTTGTGTCCTTTAACCTAACACATTGTCGGTAATTCTACTAACATTATTTCAACCTGGCGACCTTCGTGCGTGCTATTTCACACGTGTTGCATATGTCTCAAATTTTTGTCATCTGTCAGGGTCTGGATTTTGGTTATGGAACTTTTCAGTGCCTCTTCTGCGAAGGTCACTTCGGTGTCATTTTTTAAAAATTTATTTAAATGTTCAAGTTGTCAAAAAAATTTCCTATAAATTAAATTTAAATATAATCATTATTCATACGTAATTTCTAGTAGGTAAGTTATCTGAAGCCTTTCTTTCAACACACCGGTCGTCTACCCCGAGGTGGGGTGACCCCAAAAACACGAAGAAAGGCTTTAACCATCACTCACTCCATGACCGTCTTCCCAGAAGCGCGCCGACAGTATGCTCAGGTGCCCCTCCAAACTGCCAAAATCCTCACTCCTTCAGAGTGCAGGCACTGTTCTTCCCACTTCAAGGACACGAGTCCGACTATCCAGTCACCGTAAATCTCTTTCATAAATGTTACCTCGTTCACACCCCAACAGTACATGAACTCATAAAAACTACTTGTCTGCTCATTCCTTTCTAACATGTACAAGCACGACTGCTGGATGTTGAAGCCCCTCTCACACATAACCTTCTTTATCCCCTCCCTCCAACCTTCCCTAGAACGACCCCTACTCCGCCTTCCCTTAAAATTACCCTAAAAATCATTCCTCAGCTCTCTGGATAATACTTTTAGTAACTCTACACCTCCTTCTAATCTCCAAACTACGAATTCTCTGAATAATATTCACACCACACCTTGCCCTTATACACATCTTCCCTAGAAACATTTCGCTCCAATAACATAATCACAGCCTTTCTAATTAATGTCCTGAGACAAAATGGTAACTAACATCTCCAGTGCTCCCAGCCTCATTCTCGCTCCAACGGTCAAACCCATGCGTCACACCCATTATAGATGAAGGTGCTCACTGTACTCTTATACGTTCCCCTTTGCCTCCATGAACATTTTTTGTCTCCACAGATGCCTCATTGCACAATCCACCATTTTCCCCTCGTCAATTCAATGCTTCAGCTCATCTTCAAAGACCTGTAACTATGCACAATTAAACACTGTACATAGATACCTCACTATCAGTAATCAAGAACAAGGTGGTGGGTGTCCATACTCGCTTCAACTAAGAAGATCTAATTAATGTTCTGCATCACAATAAAATAAAACTACATATTATGTTTTTAATTTGCTGGTTCCTTTTGTAATACAAATGCAGTCATGCACTCCGCTTGTACGAGGTGAAATAGACGTAAAACGTTCTGTGATACAGGGCGCCAAACATTTACAAGTGATGTAAATAACGTGTGGGCCAGCATATCGTGCTCTTTCTGGGCGCCAAACATTTACAAGTGATGTAAATAACGTGTGGGCCAGCATATCGTGCTCTCTCTGGATGAGGTGTAACTAAGTTAAATGGTTAACTATGAAGATCCCAAAATATAAGCAATGCGTTTTTAATTTTCAGAGAATGAATAGCAATACCACTAAATGGTTATAACTATAACCATAATTTTTAAAGGGGTGGACCGGTAAGCCAGCGGAAGGCCTCGGTCAGATGACCAAAAGCTCCAACGGCTGGTCATCATCTGACTAAGACCCGCGTCAGGAAACACTTGTCCTGTTTCCTGACGAACCTTACCTAACCTAACCTAGAGAATGAATAAACGTGATTGGATTATCTGAATTCACCAGAATTGTATGCAACGCCATGCTCAGGTGAACCTCAAAATGCTCGAAGGTTAATTCCAATGTAAACACTTCCTTTTTCTATAGTATTGTAATTATGCTGATGCCTCTTCATCTTGGAAGAATATAAACATATCAGATGCCACGAATCCAGTGATTACTGAAAAAGTCCAGCACTAATTCTCACTTCTTTAACATCTGCCTGAACAATGAAAGGTGCATTAAAATATAGGTTATGCAATGTTGCAACCGCGCACTGCAAACATTCCATCCACTCGTAAGTTCTCACTCTAATCTTATCTCAAACAAACTTGCACTTTGTACTTGTAAATGAAGTTAATGAATGAGCTACATGTGCAAATTTTCAGCAGAAACTCTTTAAAAACTGAAATGCTCAGAAACTGCATTATTGCACTTCTAATAGAAGTCATCTCAGCATTGTTTTTGGTTTCTAGTTTTGCTGTGTTTAGCAACACCTCTCCTTGCACAGTTACACGGCCCATGAAACTCACTTCAGACGATATGACACAGCTTTGTGAACAAAGCTTCTATCTGCAACAATTGCTTGTCTCATTTATCGCTGACCAGAGTTGATAAGATCAACCTGCAATGTTTCTTCGCCATGAAACCCATTTGTAGCTCTTGTTATAAGATGTTGAATCGTTTAGGCGAGTTTTACCTCCCGAATGTCTATACTATACAAATAATTTATATAAACCCCCAATATAAGAACATAAGAAAGAAGGAACACTGCAGCAGGCATACTGGCCCATGCGAGGCAGGTCCAAGTCTCCCACCGGCCCAAGCCAATGCCCCAACCCAGCCAGGTCAGGTTACATTCACTTAAGGAAGGAGCACGGCATCTGACCTAGTAGCACAAACTAGTCAGGTCCAACTCACACCCACCCTCACCCACTCATATATTTATCTAGCCTATTTTTAAAACTACACAACGTTTTAGCCTCTCTAACTGTACTCGGGAGTTTGTTCCACTCATCGACAACTCTATTACCAAACCAATGCTTTCCTATATCCTTCCTGAATCTGAATTTATCCAACTTAAAGCCATTGCTGCGAGTCCTGTCAATACTAGATATTTTTAGCACGCTATTTACATCACCTTTATTTATTCCTGTATATTTATTCCTATATAGTAAAGATAAAGACTTTCTCCCCTATTTTTATAAGGGACCTGATTGTATCCTTTCAGCATAACCCGAATGGTCCATCAGGTTAATGTTATCATCTTTTTTTTTTTTTGAGTAATGGATAGCTATTTGCCTTAGTGGCCACAGTGACCCTGCTGTAGTACTGTACGTGGACATAGTTTTGTGCTGTCTAACTTAGAAATGAAAACACGAGGCGAGGCACATGAAATTTGCTTAGTCCTACAATATCGTTCTCGAGTCTAAAATGTATCTCACATGTCATATATCAACTTTTCGAGGCAAAACAGCTGTATCTCGTGTACCTTTATTTCCCTCATTAGTGTTCTCCTGAACCTGTGCATCTCCTGCGTGTAAGGGTACGTAATTCTTGTAAAGAACTTTTATCTTGTTATCCGTGAGAGTAAAATTCAATGTCTTGTACTTTAAAAAAAATACGTTCGTATTTGTATATGTATTGTATTTATCAGTTTGTGTACGTCTGTGTGCTTGTTTGTGTGCATGTTTATGGACATACATGTTTATGTTATTATAATCTAAAGAATATATTTTACAAAATTAATAATCAGGGTAATAATTCACATACGGATCATGATGCTGTGGATCTGTCCTTGCAGACGTGGCAATCGATCTACTGCCGCACATTCCCGCTTGCGACCGTGCAGCCGACCTCTGCCGCGACGACCCCTGGTGCAAGCCACGGCTCGACCACTTCCGCAACGCCTGCAAGTTTCGTGACGGACACTGCCGCAATCGTGACAGGTGTGACGCGTTTACGTGATACGTGCATGTTCTGGGTTAATTAAACTTGTCTTATATGTAGCATGTTAGTTCCCTACTAGATATGACTAGATGTAATGTTGTGATCCAGCAATCAGCTGATTTATATTTACAAACATGCTTCAAATGTCTGTTAATTGTGAGGTGAGTTTGCATTGTTAAAAGATTCCGATTTTGTAATTTTGTTGGTACCACATAATACTCTTACAGCAATTTCTTAATCTCTGATAAGATCATTAATTTCTACTTTTTCTGTACTCTCCCTAACATGGATCATCGTGTTCCTTTGTCTGTATTTTGGTAAATATTGATGCAAAGAAGTTACTTAAATTTTATATATTTATCTTTCTCTTTTTGTTATAATTTGATTTCGAAATATATCAGCCTAAGTGTTATGACGAGAAAACGATTAGCAATGTCGAATGTTAATCTACTGACCAGAAATATCTTTCCTTGGAGGGCAGCTGGTATTTTTTCGAGGTGCCCAGCTGGTGGTCATCTCGTCTGGTACGAGAATTTAGAGATACCGGAATACACACAGCTGGGTAGAGAAAAATAAGCAGTGATAAAAGAGAAAGCTCTCCAGTGGATCAGAGAATATCTGGAGTACTGGACAATGACAGTACATGAGATGACGTCAGGATGGGTGTGGGCAAAAAATGGAGCTCTCAATGACTCTATACTTGGCCCGATATTCTTCCTGACGTACGCAAATTTCTTATCAGATGGGATTGAATCCTTTGAGTTTTTGTTTGCAGATGATGTGAGACTGTTAAGAATACGAATATCATTATTATATTCAGTTGGGGAATGGAAGACATTCAGACTCGATTCATGGAATTGGAGCACAAGTCAAATTCCTTACATCAAAGGGCCCCCTCACCAGCATCAAGGAGCCTCCCCGGGGGAGTAGGAATACGAATAGAAAAGCTTGGAGACTACTTGCAAGGAGACTTAAGTTGTAGTGATGGTGAGACAAGTGTTGTTGAAGTTTAACCCAAAAAAGTAGAGACTGTACTCAGAATACAAACTAGTATCAGAGAGATACAAATATTAATTAACAAGCAAAAATTATTTGGAAGAAAACATCTCACTAAACATATAGCCAGAGAAACACATTTACTCTCTATCTGGAAGCCTATGCAAGGTCAACGAATCTCAGAACAACCTTCAGAAACCTTGAAAAAATATCTCTTAGGACCCTGTGCACAACGTATGTCCAAGAATTCGCAGCGTCAGGATGGTCACCATCAGCAATTCCAGAAATTTGGAAATCTTCAAAGGATTTGCTGCTAGATTATCTTTAAGCTGGAAGAGTGTGTACTGTGAGGAGAGACTAAAGGACTAAGGAAAACATTTCCGCAACACAAGACACTAGTAGGAACTAATAAGGACCCTCCGGACAGACACTTTGAAATGCGAGGACCAAGTATAAAGCAACATACACAAGTTATAAACAAAGGAGAACTGGGAAATTTAATAATTTTGATGCGGTATGTGTATGATAGAGATTATGAGACAAGTACCCAGAAATGCTAATTAATTCCCTAACACAAAATAGTAAGCACAAATCGGAGAGCACCCGCGCGCACACACACACACACACACACACACACACGAAACACACACACACACACACACACACACACACACACACACACACAAATTAATTTTTTTTTATCCCTTTTATCATGATTTTTCTAGAATGAGCTCATTTAATTAATTCCCAAGTATCAAGATGCATCATATAGTAATGTAGATTGTTCCGTCAAGATAATATCCATGTGAAGTATAATGTTAACTGTTGTGTACTTTGACATTGTATAGAATCAGCTGAAAGTTGTTGCCTGTTGTCCTTAGTTTGTATAGTTGTATGTCGAGACGCTATACGTAGCATGCCCGAGCTGTACGGGTTGTAAAGCTCTTGCTTTACGCACGGAGGGGCCGGGTTCAATTCCCGGTGGGGCAGAAACATTTCGAAGTGTTTCCTTACACACACACACACATACATACAACAGGCCTAGTGTCTAATTGACATGTGCCTAGGACAAAATGGTAACTAAACACACACACACACACACACACACACACACACACACACACACACACACACGCCCCCGGTGGCCTAGTGGTAAAGCTCTCGCTTCACGCACGGAGGGCCCGGGTTCTATTCCCGGCGGGGCGGAAACATTTCGAAGTGTTTCCTTACACACACACACATACATACAACAGGCCTAGTGTCAAATCGACATGTGCCTAGGACAAAATGGTAACTAACACAGAAACACACACACACACGCAGAAACACATTTACACACAAATACACACAGACAGACAGACAGAAAGACACACACACACACACACACACACACACACACACACATTTACACACACACACATTTGCACACACACACACACACATTTACACACACACACTCACATTTACACACACACTCACATATTTACACACTCAAACACACACACATTTACACACACATTTACACACAAATAAGTGTGAGGAGTGGCACGAAAGAGTCAAAGAGGCATCATCGGACATCATAGCTCTCACAGAAACCAAGCTCAAAAACAACGATGGTATTTTGATGAGCTGGAGATAGGAGACAGAGCAGAAGCAAGAGATTACATAGTAGGAACGCTTCAGTCTGGAGGTCCCAAGGTGGTAATGGCAGTGATGTATAACCCACCACAGAACAGCAGGAGGCCAAGGCAAGAGTATGATGATAGTAATAGAGCGAAAGTTGATACACTGGCTGAAGTGGCCAGAAGGGCTCATGCGAGCAGGGCGAAGCTACTGATCATGGGTGACTTCAACCACAAAGAAATAGATTGGGAGAACTCGGAGCCACATTGGGGCCAAGAAACGTGAGGGGCTAAGATGATGAAGGTGGTACTGGAAAACGTCATGTACCAATACGTTAGGGACATTACCAGAGAGAGAGGAGAGAATGAACCAGAGAATGAACCAGTGCAGATATTGAGGACATCACATATGAAAGACCCCTTGGGGCCAGTGATCATGTAGTTTTAAGCTTCGAATACACAGTAGAGTTACAAGTGGAGGGTGAAGCAAGAAGGGCTGGACGAATGAAGCCAAACTACAAGAAAGGGGACTATGTGGGCATGAAGAACTTCCTGAACGGGGTTCAGTGGGACAGAGAACTGGCAGGGAAGTCAGTAAACGAGATGATGGAATATGTGACACCAATATGCCAGGAAGCTGAGAAGAGGTTTGTACCCAAGGGTAACAGGAATAATGAAAAAGCCAGGATGAGCCCGTGGTTTACCCAAAAGTGCTGGGAGGCCAAAAACAAGTGTACTAGGGAATGAAAGAAGAATAGAAGTCAAAGGACCCAGGAGAATAAGGAGAGCAGCCGTATAGCCAGAAATGAATATGCACAGTTAAGAAGGGAGGCCCAACGACAGTATGAAAATGACTTAGCAGCGAAAGCCAAATCCGACCCAAAGCTGTTGTACAGCCACATCAGAAGGAAAACAACAGTCAATGACCAGGTGATCTGGCTAAGGAAGGAAGGAGGAGAGATCACAAGAAACGATCACGAAGTATGTGAGGAACTCAACATGAGATTCAAAGAAGTGTTCACAGAGGACACAGAAGGGACTCCAGAAAGACGGAGAGGTGGGGTACACCACCAAGTGTTGGACACAATACATGCAACCGAGGAGGAAGTGAAGAGGCTGCTGAGTGAGCTAGATACCTCAAAGGCGATGGGGCCGGACAACATCTCTCCATGGTTCCTGAGAGAGGGAGCAGAGGCGCTATGTGTACCCCTAACAACAATATTCAACACACCTATTGAAACAGGGAGATTACCTGAGGTATGGAAGACAGCAAATGTAGTCCCAATTTTTAAAAAAGGAGACAGACATGAAGCACTAAACTATAGACCAGTGTCACTGACATGTATAGTATGCAAAGTCATGGCGAAGATTATCAGAAGAGTTGTGGAACACCTAGAAAGGAATGAGCTTATCAACGACGGCCAACACGGTTTCAGGGACGGGAAATCCTGTGTCACAAACCTACTGGAGTTCTATGACAGGGTGACAGCAGTAAGACAAGAGAGAGAGGGGTGGGTAGATTGCATTTTCTTGGACTGTAAGAAGGCGTTTGACACAGTTCCACACAAGAGATTAGTGCAAAAGCTGGAGGACCAGGCAGGGATAACAGGGAAGGCACTCCAATGGATCTGGGATTACCTGTCAGGAAGACAGCAGCGAATCATGTTACGTGGCGAGGTGTCAGAGTGGGCGCCTGTGACGAGTGGGTTCCACAGGGGTCAGTTCTAGGACTGGTGCTGTTTCTGGTATTTGTGAACGACATGACCTAATGAATAGATTCTGAAGTGTCCCTGTTTGCAGATGATGTAAAGTTGATGAGAAGAATTCAATCGGACGAGGACCAGGGAGAACTACAAAGGGATCTGGACAGGCTGCAAGCCTGGTCCATCAATTGGAGTTCAACTCCACCAAGTCCAAAGTCATGAAGATTGGGGAAGGGCAAAGAAGACCGCAGACGGAGTACAGTCTAGGGGGCCAGAGACTACAAACCTCACTCAAAGAAAAAGATCTTGGGGTGAGTATAACACCAGGCACATTTCCTGAGGAGCACATCAACCAAATAACTGCTGAAGCATACGGGCGCCTAGCAAACCTAAGAACAGCATTCCGACATCTTAATAAGGAATCGTTCAGGACCCTGTACACTGTGTATGTTAGGTCCATATTTGAGTATGCAGCACCAGTTTGGAACCCACACCTACCGAAGCACTTAAAGAAACTAGAGAAAGTGCAAAGGTTTGCAACAAGACTAGTTCCGGAGCTAAGGGGTATGTCCTACGAGGAGAGGTTAAGGGAAATCGACCTGACGACACAGGAGGACAGGAGAGATAGGGGGGACATGATAACGACATATAAAATACTGAGAGGAATTGACAAGGTGGACAGAGACAGAATGTTACAGAGATGGGACACAGCAACAAGGGGACACAATTGGAAGTTGAAGACTCAGATGAATCACAGAGATGCTAGGAAGTATTTCTTCAGTCACAGAGTGGCCGGGAAGTGGAATAGTTTGGAAAGCGATGTAGTGGAGGCAGGTTCCATTCATAACTTTAAGAAGAGGTATGATAAAGCTCACGGCGCAGGGAGAGTGACCCAGTAGCGGCCAGTGAAGAGGCGGGGCCAGGAGCTATGAATCGACCCCTGTAACCACAACTAGGTGAGTACACACACATACACACACACACACACACACACACACATTTACACACACACACATTTACATACACACACACATACACACCAGAGACTGCAAACCACGCTCATGGAGAAAGATCTTGAGGTGAGTATGACTCCGAGCACGTCTCCGGAAGCACACATCAACCAGATAACTGCTGCAGCATATGGGCGCCTGACAAACCTGAGAATAGCGTTCCGATACGTTAGTAAGGAATCGTTCAAGACACTGTTCACCGTGTATGTCAGGCCCATACTAGAGTATGCAGCACCAGTTTGGAACCCATACCTGGTCAAGCACGTCAAGTAATTAGAGAAAGTGCAAAGGTTTGCGACAAGGTTAGTTCCAGAGCTAAGGGGAATGTCCTACGAAGAAAGGTTAAGGGATATAGGCATGACGACACTGGAGGGCAGGAGGGTTAGGGGAGACATGATAACGACGTACAAAATATTGCGTGGAATAGATAAGATAACAGAGACAGGATGTTCCAGAGAGGGAACACAGAAAGAAGGGATCACAATTGGAAGTTGAAGAGCAAGTGATGTAGTGGAGGCAGGAACCATACATAGCTTTAAGACGAGGTATGATCAAGCTAATTGCGCAGGGAGAGAGTGGACCCAGTTGCGATCAGTGAAGAGGCGGGGCGAGAAGCTGAGTCTCGACCCCTTCAGCCACAATTAGGTGAGTACATATACACACACACACACACACACATACACACACACACACACACACACACACACACACACACACACACACACACACACACACACACACACACACACACACACTACGCCTCTCACCGAGCCGGTTATGTTTCAAGTTTTTTAAAACACCCTATGGCAACGGCCACTTCGAGGAACTAAATTTCCTCCATTTGTCCTTTAAACAGATGGCGGAACGAATTTGTCCTTTTCTTTTTTACCACTTTTAACATTACAAAATAGTTCTAGCAGTAGCTTTATTATACTAGAATTATATAGGTATATTTTTCATTGAATGTTAAGTAATATTCCCGACGAGCGTAGGCTGAAGTTGGAGTCATCTGTAAATCTCAACGTTCATTTGATTGTCTTGACTCCTCCAGTATTTAGCTGTTGTGAGATGTTCAAGATGAATGTCGGGTGTAGAACGCGTCAGAGCTGTGATAGATCAGTGGGAATCCAGGACTTACTACTTCTTGTTCTGATTGGCCCTACATATCAAGAACCTCCGTGTTATGACAATGTATTCACTTGATGCCCTCGCCTGCAGCAGTGATTAGAGGTAGTTTTGTAAAAGAATCTGTGTAAACATTACTACTATATTGTGGTGAGCGTGAGACGGAAGCCTATCCTAAGTATTTTGACCTCTAGGCAGATTTGCTGATCGTTTCATATTATTTTTATAAAAAGCTGAAATATGAAATATATTTATAAAACTATTAACATCTTGTATTTAATTACATTATTTCCTGTGTATTTCTTAATTATTTTTCTCCTGTAATATTTCCTTGTCAACTAAGGAACCTTGTCTAAGATCTTTTTGCATATATATATATATATATATATATATATATATATATATATATATATATATATATATATATATATATATATATATATTATAAATTAATATTTTGTGTGCTTAAATTAGCAATCGTCATCTTGCCATATAAGCATGTGAAAATTTTGTATGCAATATTCGCCAAAATCATTCTGAACATAAGGGAAAAAATATATTTCATTGTGTTTGTTTATTATTAAATTAATGTTAACGTATATAAAATATATTTAGTTGTTAGGCTAAATTAAATTGCGCTTGTTGTAATAAGGTTAGGTAGTTTCAAAGTTTCTCTTGGTACAAAATTATAAATTCTTACATTAACATAAATGAAAAATATATCTTTAAAGTATAAGAAAATTTCAGAAAGGACTTAATTTTAGAGGAGTTCTTGCTAATTGACCAGTTTTACCTAATCGGCACGACATATATATATATATATATATATATATATATATATATATATGGTCTGGTCATTAGCAAAGAACTCATCTTAAAAGTAAGTCACTTTGCTAAAATTTCACACGTTTAAAGATTATTTCAGTAATGCAAAAATTTTTCGCCAAAGAAACTTTGAACATAACAGAAAAAATAAATTTCAATGTGTTTGTTTATTATTAAATTTGTTAACATCTAAAATATAATAGTTAGAGGCTAAATTAAGTTGCGCTTGTTGTAATAGGTTAGGGAGGTTTTCAAAGTTTCTCTTGTACAAAATTATAAATTCTTACATTAACATAAATGAAAAAATATATATTTAAAGGTATAAGAAAATTTCAGAAAGGACTTTTGTGATTCTTGCTAATTATTGACCAGTTTTCCCTAATCGGCAGACATATATATATATATATATATATATATATATATATATATATATATATATATATATATATATATATATATATATGTATTGCCGATTGGTAAAACTGTCATGCGGAATCATCTAAAATTAAGTCCTTTCTAAAATTTTCTCTTGCGTTTAAAGATATTATTTTTTTCATTTATGTTAATGTAAAATTTTATAATTTTACCAAGAAACTTGAAAACCTACCTAACCTTATTACAACAAGCGCAATTTAATTTAGCCTAACCCAACTAAATATATTTTAGATACGTTAACATTAATTTAATAATAAACAAACACAATTAAATATATTTTTTTTGTTATGTTCAGAATGATTTTGGCGAAATTATTGCATACACAAATTTTCACTTGTCCTATATGGCAAGGTGAGCGTTGCTATTTAAGCCAAAATCGCAAGTTTTCCTAATCGGCACGACATTTTTAAAAAAAAAAATATATATATATATATATATATATATATATATATATATAGTCGTGCTGATTAGGTAACGAAACGAAACGAAACGAATACTCTCAGGTAAGTACCACGGAGGGCGAGCGGGAAGTGTGGACAGACGAAGAATAGCTGGTGAGAGGAATGGCTGCAGTTGAAGAGAAAGAGTCAGGACTAAACCCAACCGCTGAGCCTTGTGAAGCCGTTGGAACAGCAATACTGAAGCAGAAGAACACACTGAAGGCGGCATGCTTGCTGGTTGGCTGCATCTTGCTTGGTGTTGGATCATTCTTGATAGTGATTGGTCACTGGCAGGCGTCAGGAGCAAAGAAGACTGGGAAGGGCTTGATGGTGATTGGTGGCTGGCAGCGTCAGAAGGCGAGGACGAGGGAAGGCTGCTTCACTGTGATTGGTCTATTCAATCCTTAGGTACAGTGGAGTCATCAGACGCATTCTTGATGTTTTGAAATATTGATGGGGAGACAACTCTTATATTAGATATCTTGTAGTTAATATTCGGGTCTTCACGTATCAGTTCCAAGATCTTGATGAGTTCGTTAAAAGATGTGTGGGAGCCAGTGCCATGTCTGTTGGTAAACTTGATGGTCCCGTTTTTGAGATACGTAATCATGGTGGCTGGATTTACGTCGTAGGAAACGAACTTGTTATGTGTATAATAAAAGATGGTCTTCCATCGGAGGTAACGGCTGGTAGTGTCCTGTACTACATCGGTGGGTGGAGCTAACTGTGGTGAAGGCGATGATGTCTTCTCAGCAGGAGTGGAAATCTCTGATTGGATAACGGCAAGTGAGTTAGCTGGAGGCAAGGAGGTCCCTGATTGGTTGGTTCTTGAGACGTGTGGAGATAACAGAGGCATTTCATTGGCTGTGGTCGGAGTGACGTCACATGAAGTAGGTGGTGGTGGTGGTGGTGGAGCAGCAGCTTGAGAGTGATTTGCAGGTGGAGCAACGATGACAGGATGCTGGTTGTTGTTGAGTATCAGAGAAGATGGTGGAGAATCTGGGAATTTGAACTCTGGCATGCTGTTTAATTTGAAGAGTTCGTTGATGGAGGTGTTGAACGTCCCAGGAACAGCAGCATTATGCATATGAGCATAGACCATACAGTAGTAGATGGTGGTGGGGTCACTGGCAGGTGCGATGCTGGTAGTAGTAGGTTGCGTGGAAGCTTGGAGAATTTTAGTTGTGATAGCTTGTAATTTTGTAATTGCAGCATAGGTGGGAGATTTTGAAGATGACTTTTCTGTGCTGCTTCTTGGGTCTTCTTCAGAATGTCTTTGAGTGGGACACTTGCAGCAAGTGTGTGATGATCGTTGCTTTTACAGTTGAGGCAAGATGGTGTTGGTGGAGCAGCGGCGGTGCATGATCTAAAATCATGTCCTTCACTACTACATGTAGTGCAAAACTTCTTTTCCTTCACAGGACAGTCGCTGGTGTTGTGTGAATACGAGTAACAGGTCCAACAGTGAAATGTAGTGGAATCTCTCAGCTTCGATGCAGGTGGGGCTGACGAAGTAATAATATAGAGCCAGTCCGTCGGCTAATGCAGTGGCAGCCATGTTGACGTCGGTAAACGTGACC